>JASDQU010241500.1:94817-108352 GCA_032191745.1 Picea mariana
AATATATATTTTTAGGTCCCATCCTCCAAGTGCCTTTGGAATAACAATTTTTTCCCGACAGACCCAAGGGATTACATGTGCTTCCTTTTTACCACTCCACAGAAATTTTGAGGTGAACTTTCTTGCTGCTTCCATAATTCCTTTTGGTAACTAAGAGAGGGACATCCAATAAATAGGAATGGCTTCCAAAACTGACGTAACTAGAACCAGTCTACCTGCGCGTGAAATCCACCTATGACTCCAAGTGTTTAGTCTTTTATCCATTTTATTCAAAATCCACTTCCAATCCTCTTTTATGTAATCATTTGGTTTTAGTAAAAAACCCAAATACTTTAATCCATCATCTAGCTTCTTTTCCTCAAAGGGGAAGTGAAGCCTAAGGGATTTCCCTTATTCTTCAGAGAGTAAATTTGTAGTGAGATCCGATTTCCCTTCATTTATTTTCATTCATGTTTCTTTGGAGAAAAGAGTAAGGATATTCCTTAAGGCCTCTGCCTCCCTTCTCGAACCTCCACTGAATATTAATACATTGTCCACGAAGAGAAGGTGTGTGAGGTGCAGAGCTTGTGAGATTTTGATTCCAGGACAAGAGCTCAATATTTTTGCTTCTGAGATAGCTCTGCGGAGTCCTTCAAAAACCAAGAGAAAAAGTAGGGGTGATAATGTACACCCCTGTATTAAACCTCTTTCTGAAGTAAAAAACAAAGAGGTTGAGCCATTGATAAGCACAACAAATGAAGCTGTAGTGAGACAGTTCATGGCCGAATTTATGAATGGGACAACAAAACCCAAATGGGTAAGTAATAATTGAATATACAACCAACTTACTCTGTCATATGCTTTGGAGAGATCATTTTTTAACACTGCACCTTTTAATTTCCTTGTCTTCATGCTGTGAAGTCCTTCTTGTGCAATTCCTATGGCTTCGTGAATTTGTCTTCCTTCCAAGAATCCAAATTGTTCTTCTGAGACTTTTTCTGAGAGTATTCTTTTTACCCTTCTTGCAATTACTTTTAAAATAAATTTATAGGCATAGTTACAAAGTGAGATTGGTTGGAAGTCATCTAATGTCTCTGGATTATCTGTCTTTGGGATAAGTGCTAAGAAGGTAGAGTTTAAGCTTTGTGGTATTCGACGTGAAATCCTAGTATCCTCTATCATCTTTAGCAAATCCCGTCCCAAAATATCATAATATACTAGGAAGAATTCAATAGTCCAACCATCTGGAACTGAGATTTTGTCTTTTTGAAAACCGTGAAGAACTTCCAAGAGTTCTTTTTTCGTTACTTCTTCCATCAAGAGTCGATTGTTTGCTTCATCTACAAATCTGGGAAAAAATTGAGCCACTTGTACCACTTCTATAAATGCTTGAGTCTCTGCTTTGAAAAGGTTTTGGAAGTAATTTTTCCCCAGTCTTGACATACCTTCAAAAGTGTTCTCCATGTTTCCTGTAGAGTGCTTCAACTGCCAAATGGTATTGAAATTCCTTCTTCCTTTCGCAAAATCTTAGATAAAATTTGTATTCTAATCTCCTCTTTCCAACCAGATAGCTCTACTTTTTAATCTCCAAGAATCTTCCTTTTCCTTGAGTAGTTTGTTCCTTCTTTTCTCCAGAAGTAGTAGATTGATTTTTTACTTCGGCATAGCAAACCCCCCCCCCTTCTTCTTAAAAAAATATTTGTAGTTCCAGTTCAATTTCTTTTAGTTCCTTGTCCTCATTTTCCCTTTTTTGGGAGGCCCAGGGTTTGACTACCTCTTTGATCCTTTTAAGATTTTCTGTGAACTGAAAGGCTACCGAATGAGGGAAATCCTTTTGAAAGGGTATCCAATTTTCTTTTACAAGGCTAAGAAAGGAGTCATCTTCTAGCCTTGTCTTTTTAAATTTGAAAGGGCCGTATGACTTCTTTATTCCCTGTCTGTATTCCAAGAAGACCGAGCAATGATCAGAGATACCCCCAAATCCGATCCATTGTTTTGTACTTAGTTGTTTTTCCAGAAGGGAGTGAGTTATCAGGAAGTGGTCCAACCTTTTTGCAACTCCTTCAATCCCTACCCTGTTATTTTTCTAGGTAGGTTTGAGCAAGATGGGGTGAAGGTCCATTAAATTGCATTCAACAAATTTTTGAATGAAAAATTCAGCCAGAGGGTCAGACATGGAATGTTCCCCCCACACTTATGAAGGCCCTAGTGAGAGGTTTAAATACCCCCCTAAAATCATATAATCTTTTAGGAAGGATTTTGAGAGGAGGGAGTCCCAGAAAGGTTTTCTGTTCTGATAAGGTCCATAGATGTTAATGATATGAATAACTTCCTTTAATTTCGGAGCCAAAACAGTAATACCAAGACCTGAATCCAAACCCCAGGTATTTAAGACTTGAATTTTCTGAGTGTTCCATCCTGTTTCCAAACCCCTAGATCTTCCCAAGGCATCCAAAGTTTCGAACTTCCAACCAGGGAGGAGATGCTCCAGACAATATTTTACCTCTTCACCTACTCCCATGGTTTCTTGCAGGAGTAAAACGTCAGGGTGTTCTGAAGAGATCACTTTTTTCAAGGATGGTTTTTTGAGGGTACCTGCAAAACCCCTACAGTTGAAGGACATGCACTTCATCCCGAAACCCTTCCCTGGGGCCTTTTTTCTCTAAGTGCCCTTTCAATCGATTTTTTTTTTCCAGCCAAAAGGTATATCATGGCTTTGGATTGTTCTTTTGAAATCAATGATTTTCTCCCACGACCTCCTCTATCAAAGGACGAGATTACTTCCTTTCCCATCCCTCCCGAGGATAAGGTTTCCTTCTGTGATCTTAGAAAATAACGAGAAGTCGTAGTCTCGGTGGAGAGAGAGGAAGATGAAGAGTCATATTCAACACAACATAGTCACTTTGGGGAGGGTGGGTTGTTGGAGGCAGAACCTTCCTTATAGGGGTCCAAGCCTCTCTCAGTCAGTGGAGTAGGACCAATATTTATAGACAGAGTTTTAAGAGCCCCCAACCACTCATTGATTTCTAGAGTCATATTTTTAATTAAAATAGTAATAGGGGGAGAAAAGGGTAAAGGATCACTCATAACCAGAGTCCTTGTGCTTCTCGATCAAATATTGATAAGGCTTATAGGCCCGGATCCTTCCTCGAAGAGAAACAAAACAATCTTGCTGGCAAGGTTCTTTGGGAGCAACTGATGGCTACATTATGTTGTATCTTGAGCTTCCGTATCTGTACTTTCTATGTGCTGGATACTCTCTTCCTGAGTCACTTTATTCTCTTTAACATTGTAAAAATTTCTTCCTCTAGTTCTTAGAAGCAGACGACAATTCATCATCAGGTGCTCATACTGATGGAACCAACGACATCTAAAAGAAATGTTTTCATAATCCAAAATTTATGAATGAGTAAAGCTTCCCCAACTTAAATCAATTTCCTCTCCTAGTCCTTATCTAACATTTAAGTTGACTGTAATCCTTCGTACTTTCCTTTGTTTTGTCTCTTCAAAGGATAAGTCTACTTCTAATAACTCACCCAAGAAATTTCCAATTGCTTTGAAGTAGTCCAAAGTCCAGAAATGTAGTGGTAGTGCTGGTAGGTGGAGGCAAACTGGGATCTTGTCCAATTTTTCTCTATTGGCATCAAAAAGAGGGTTCCAAGTCTTTAAGAAAAGAGGGGAGTTGTTTGAACTCCATTTTTTTCCCAAAACCCATCTTTCATGATCTGGTTGAATAAAGTTGAAGGTGAACCAGTTCCTATTTAATTCAATGATCTTTGGGACATATCCAAGATGTTCTTTCCAAACCGAATGTGCCCACTCAATGATGGTTTTGAGTGAAAAGGATGTACTGCTAGCCCTCTTGACTAGGGTATGATTTTCCAACTGAATGACCAGGTTCATACCTACCTCTTCTCCGAGCACAAGATTCCCTACTTTCCCTTTGGATTTTAAGACTTTCCTCTTCTATTTTTTCCCCGCACTGGTTTTTCTCCTTTGTTTCCAGGATCCTTTCGGGATGACTGAATACCTTTGAGTTAACGGAGATAAACCCCCTATGTCATGGACAAAACCCATTTTCTCTTCAACATCGAGGAGGGATGAAATGAAGCCCTTGGAGGAATAAAATTTGGTCGGGTCCTCCGAAAAATCTGTGAGTCTAGTGCGTATATACGTCGCACTACCTTGTTTCTCTCCCGTGTCTGGGAAGACCTTTGAACCACAAGGTAATAACCCACATCCGTCGATTCATGGACTGGTAGGGGGAGAAGACAGGATAAACACTCCTTCCACCTGAGAGATCCAGTCCAAGGCTAGGTCATCCAGAGGGATAAGAGAGGAAGGAATACAACCAATGACGAGAAGAAAAAAACTTCGAAAAAGTTTTGAGGAAACCATCATAAAAAACATTCCTTGAAGGTGATGGGGAGGGGTTGACTTACCGGTGTGGGTATGAAAAACTACATCGGAAGTCTGGTGCAAAATATGACTGGGAGGGGTTTCCTCCTCCGGGATCACTAGACCTAAGACTTCCCTGCTAGGTTGTTGTCTAGTGGCCATGTGTTCTGGCACCTTCTCCATGGTGACTTCCCAACAGTCCATGCCCACCACTCCAAGCTAGAACCCGATGGAGGAACCTACCATGGAAACAACAACTTTGATCTAAGAAAAAATTGGGAAATAAACCGCTAGAGAAACCGCGAAAAAAAACCACCAGGGAACCTCTGTGCAAAACCTCCATGCTTAACTTGATCACTAGGTTAGAGGAGACTGTGGACCTTTAGGGTTAACTGCAGTCGCGGACCATGGGAAAGAGATTGACCACAAATTCCATCCAAATTTTGAAATTTTTTATCATGCAATACATATCCCAATGTTATAATAAACATTAAATGGAATTTATTATATTATATGGTGATATAATTAATTATATTTGCACAAAAGTTATAGTATGAGTGGGATCCTCTTCGAAACTCCGACATTCGGGAGATTTGGGTTCATAAAAGTGTGATGAGGAATTTCTCCGAAGTCCGGAGGCTTGGGTGTTAATCAATATTAATGATCCTAAGTGCTCATGATATATTTAATCATATTATAATATAATTAGATATAATTATATTATAATACAATTAATAAAAGAAGAAATTCGCAATAATAAATATCAAATTGAATATAGTTAATCCTTTTCCCCCCGTAAATATATATATATATATATATATATATATATATATATATATATATATATATATGAAATTACGTAAAAATTCGGTATGGAGTTGTGTGCCAGTGAGGAATTGAATTATATACCTTAATTAAGGTTAATAAACTTAAGTATATTATGGATAATTAACCTCATTGTGTTATAATATAATTACTCATAATTATCATATGAGTAATTAATTGAATTAGTGCTAAACTAATTTTAAAGGGGAGAAAGAGAAAGTAAAACCTCAGTAATTACCGGGCCATGAGTATTAGGCTAAGCAAAAATTAATTACTGGATAATTAGTTTGTGGAGAATAATTATCCTTAATGAGGTTTAAGTAATTAATTACCAAAGAATGGTATTCTACGAAATATTAATTAAGTATTTTAATTGGACTATAGGAGAGGGACAAATGTCATCCTCTAGTCAGCAAGCCTAAGCGCCCTATAGTGACATGGTGAATTGATGCTGACTAAGAACATTAGTGTGATGGCGCATGTTAATCTTCAATGGGTTGACGAGTTGAGTGGGGTCCAATAGGATTGGTAAACCTTAGGTGCCGAATGGATCCTAACCGTAGGTCAGGATATCTGGCATGCATCAAGACTGTCCATCAAGATAAAGGGAATATTCCTCGATACCATATTCGTCGGAGGTAAGCAAAGAGCGTGCTGGGAGAAGGCCCAATTTATGATGGATGCAGGCCTGTGTGGATCAAAGTTCCACTATGGAAGGCTAGGCTAGTGCCACATCAAGACCAAGGTGTTGCCACATCAATTGGCATGGACATTGTGAGGTCATGAGGATGCCACGTGGAAGTAAGAGAGATATTGCCTATGTAAACCCGAGAACTTCAGAAGGTCATAACCCTTGTTCTAGAGCTCAGTTATGAGTGAAATTACCATAATTGGAAAGCTCTTGATCAACAAAAGATGATGAAGTTGTGATAGAGAATATTTGATATGATTGAGAAAATAAAAAAAATTATACCCCATCCCTTAAAAAGGTACTTAGGGGTTGGGTGTGTGTGAAAGGAACTAGTTCCCATGTGTCATTCTTTTCTATTTGATCTAATTCTTTATCCATAGCCTTGATCTAGTGTTCATCCTTGATGGCCTCTTCAAAACTGTTGGGCTCAACTGTAGATAACAATGCCAAGTGTTGTTGTTCAGGTGAAAGTATTCTTCTTCAATTTTCAACTCTTGCATCTTTATTCCCAATAATATGTTCTAGTTGATGATTTTTCTGTACTCATCAGTTAGGTGTCTTAGGAGGTATTTATTGCTCATATTCCTCTTATTCTGCTTCTAGACGCTCTTCTTATTCTAATTCTTCTTCTTTTATATCTTCCACTTCATCCTACTCTTCTGAGTCTTTGATTCATTCTTTGTCCTTTCATACACATGTCTCGTCAATTGTTACATTGGTACTTTCCATGATTCTGTTGAGTCTTGGTCTAAAGCATTTAAATGCTTTATTTTTTCTTGAATACCCAACTAGTATTCCCTTATAAACTGAGGATTCAAATTTTCCAAGCCTGCCATCTTCTCTTTTGATATAGCATTTTCTCCCAAATACTCTTAAATGCTTCACATTTGTCGGTCTTCCTTTCCATAACTCATAGGGATTCTTATCGCTATTGCTTTTGAGCATTCCTCTGTTCAAGATGTGAAATGCTATATGTACTTCTTTTGCAAAAAATATATCACTCAACTTGGAATATTTCAACATGGTTCTGGCCATTTCCTATACTGTTCTGTTCTTCCTTTCAACCACTCCATTTTGCCGAGGTGTCCTGGATGTCAAGAACCGTCTCTTTATTCCATGTTCACCACATAAATCCATGAACTCCTTTGATGTAAACTCTCCTCCATTGTCTGATCTTAAGCACTTGATTTTCAAGTCCATCTCAGTTTCAACCATTTCTTTGTATATCTTGAAGTGTTCGAATGCCTCTGACTTCGTCCTGAGTAAGCAAAATGCAGTCATTCTTGTGTAGTAATCAACCAATATCATACAATATTGTTCACCATTTAATCCCTTCGTTCTTGTAGGTCCACATAGATTAGTGTGTATAATATCCAATGTTTTTGTTGTGGAGTACTCTTTTGATTTAAGCTTAGTCCTGGTTTGTTTTCCTTGCAGACAATCCTCACATAGGGTATTTGTTGGCTTTGATATCTCATGCATTTCTTTCACTGCTTCCTTTCTGCTAATTTTGACAAGGTCATCAAATTTTATGTGACCCATCCTTCTGTGCCAGATCCAACTTTCATTTTCCTTTCCTAAACAACATTTTTCTTTTACAATCTCCTTCAAGATGTATATGTTGTTTGAGGTTCTTTTAGTAGTAGCCACCAATTTTCCTGATCCTTCTTTTCTTATTTCACATTTTCTGAGTCAAACAAAAGTTTGTGTCCTTGATCACACATTTGACTGACACTTAGAAAATTGTGCTTTATATCTTCGACCAATAGAAAATTTTCTTCCTTGGCATCTTTGCTTCCAAGAATGATTATGAATGTAGTTATTATTCTGGCTGAGTTATCATTTCCAAATGAAACTGATCCATCTCATTCATTTTTCATGGTCATAAACCTGTTCTTGTAACCTGTCATATGCTTCGAACAAACGTTGTCAACATACCACCCACTTTTCTTGTGTTGCGTTTGTAGAGCCAACGAGCATTCTTCAGTGTTGAATTGATCCTACTTTATTCTCCATATCGTTTGTGGTTTCTGTTTATGACTGTTGATATTCTTCTTTGGTTCCTTTGGAGAAACATTCAATCTACAATATTTGGCCATGTGTCCAAAGTTGTTTCACTTGTATCACACTATCTCATTACTTAGTGAATCAAAACTGTTGTGATTTTTTTCTCTTGCTTCATGTGACTTTATGAAACAACTATTGTTTGAATATCCCTCATAGTTGCTTCTGTTCTTGGCATAGGCTCTACAGTTTGCAACTTTGCTACCAAAACTGTTACAAGAATAGCATAAACCAAAGAATATAGTTTGATACTTGGATGTAGGCTATATTTTGAATGGTGTTTCTCTTCTGAAGCCTTCTTCTTCTTGAGATGTTGCTGATTGGTGATTCTATTTTCTAAATATTCTAGGTGGTTCAGTTCCTCCATGATTTTCTTCTTTGGTTCTTCTTGGATCTCTGACAGTTTCTGCATAACTTCTTTGTTTTGCTTCTTGTTCTGTCGTCTTAGAGATTTAACCTTTCTCGGTCTTCATCTATTTGTACCCTATTCTTGACCTGTCATAGTACGACATTTGACTGTTGATGATATCATCCAATATTTTGGTGCTATTATACTACATATCTTTCTTCTGAAGATATTTTCTTAAGGTAACTATATCTGCTTCCAAGCTTTCAATCATATTCTCCTTATCTTCTAACCGATTTTTGATTGTTTATTCATTCCTTTTGTCTTATTCTACCTAAATTTTTAACTTTGTGATTATTTGCTTGATTTATTCTGAGTTGGAATTTTGATATCCTTCTTTCTTCTTTAACTCTACCTTGAGTGACTTGATTTTCTTTCTTTCTTTCCCTAGTTCTTCTAGGGAACTGATTAATTATGCTTTGAGATCAACTTCACCTTATTCTTTGAAAATTCAGAATCTTCATAATCTTCATCATATTCTACTGCCATGAAGAGTAATATTTCTAGATCATTGTCACTATCATCATCCTTCTCTGATGAATAACTGTCTTCCTTTGAGTAGAAAACTTTCTTGAAGAATTTCTTTTTGTTTCTTCTCTTGTCTCCCTTTTGATTTTTCTTTTTCTTATTGGGATCTTCTTCTTCATCGCTACCTTTATTCTTAGCATAAGTAAATTTAGAAGAAAAATGGCCAACACCATCAAAATTAAATAATTTCAATGAAAGCATATCTTTGTACTTGCCGGTTCCTCTTTTTAGCTTCCTTACAGAGTTTTCCACTTCTTCATCTTACTCTGAATCATCGTTACAACTATAATCTAGTTTTTACTTTTGCTTGTTTTACTTCTGTGTCATCTTGGATGATTTGAACATTGCTTCCTTCATGTTTGGATTCTCTTATTCTATCTTCATTTCATAAGCTATGAATATTCCATGTAGCTCGTCCATGCTCAAACTGTCACGATCTGTTCTTTCTTCTAGGACTGATATATTAGGATAAAATATTATATGTAGAGATATTAAAACCTTTTGAATGACCACTGATGCATCAAATTCTTCTCCCATTCCTCTAACAATGTTCATGGTTTCATCAACTCGTAGAAAGTAAGCTGCAACGTCTTCATATTCCTTCATCTTTAGTTTCTCAAACTTAGCTCTAAGGGTTTGAATTTTATCTCCTTTGACTTTGGTATCTCCTTCGCAAATATTTTGAAGTTTATCCCAAAGATCCTTTGTGGTCTTGCAATGCATAACTTTGAAAAATACTGAATCATCTAGACTACTCGGAATGGTGCCTTTATCCTTTGAGTTGTTTTCACTGAGTTTATTTCCATATTTTTCAATTGGGGGAGTGGATGGTGCTGGATATCTGTCTACTACTGACTACCAAACATAAAATCCCTGTGCATGTAAAAAGGTTTGCATCCTTTTATTCCAAAAGGAATATTTTTTTCCATCAAACCTTGGTGCTCCAATCTTAGCGTATTCCATGATCTCCTTCCTGTCGTTAAATTGTTTCTTGAGGGACCTGCTCTGATTTCAATTGTTGGAATACCAAGGGGCGGGGGAGGGGTTGAATCAATATGATAAATTTATTATCACTTTTAACCACAATATGTAATCAACAACATCAACAACAATATATCATGAGCAATATAAATCAACATAACATAATAGACATCCACATAAACACAATACAACATGATTTACGTGGAAGCCCAAATGGGAGAAAACCACAAAATGCTTTTCTTATATATCAAAATATTACATTCTTTGTAAGCACCAACTTCCCAATTATCCAGCTACAATTGGAAGGAGGATACAACCCCCATTTACAGGCTCCAACCTGAAGGAAGCTACAACTCCCTTAATTCTATGGCTCCAACCAGAAGGAGGATAGAACCCCCTGATTCTCAGGCTCCAACCTGAAGGAAGCTCCAACTCCCTTTGTTCTCAGACACTAACCAAAAGGAGGCTATGACCCCCTTTCCTCGCCCCATCCTGTCGCCCTAAAATATAAATGTAGACCAAAATGTCACTACCACTGATACTATCACTGTCTTTGATAATAAACCTATAATCAACATGTCATACAGTTTGTCACTATTACATCAACCTGTAATTTATCATGAACCTGTCATTGTTACTGTACCATCAATCCTGTAGTTGATCATCAACATGTGCTATACCAAAGGTGTACCATACCATGCATCAATCATGTACCATAAGTTATGCCAAATGTAGATACCATAACATCAATGATGAGCAGCTAATCATGTACCATATCATTAATGATATAAAAGAATGTGTCTCAAGCCAGTATCAGAAATATGTGCTTCTAACAATGAACCATAAAAAACATACACAATGTACCAAGGATATGTCTCAGGCATGTATCAATGACACCAAACCATGGACCTCAACCATATGCAACCATATACCAAAAGAGCCTCCAAGACATGCCTCAAACATGTGCCACACCATCCATGATACAAGCCTCAACCAAACATATACAAGATCTACCTTTATTCATGAAAATGATCTGAAGCATATCATCACAGACCTACAGACCAACCTGTGCAAATCATCTTCAACAAAAAAGAGATGGTTTCTTCTTCAAGGGATTTTCATAGATCTGCAACCCGTCCTCACTGTAACTCACAGATGTACGTGCCTTCCTTCACTATAACTCGCAGATATCCGTTCCTTTCTTCACTGTAACTCATGGATGTCCACACCTTCCTTCACTGTAACTCACAGATGACCTCAGAAAGTTAGCTTCTCTTCGACTTTCCTTCGCTACCTCTGACTATTCTTCTTTAGACTTCACTATCTCATATATACTACGAAAATATTTACCAAAAACACTTGAAAGATAGATAATCATTGAATTTGTGTGTGTATTTTTGAAAGACTTCTTGTGGTGTATTTATAGTTTTTCAAGATAACTTCTTTCCTTACTTTAAGGATTTATTGTTACAACCACTTTACCCTTTGACCAAGACTTGCAACTGTTTAGGGGCTCCATAACCAATCTTCGGGGCTTCCATATTCATGACCTCATAACTCCTCAACTGCGAGGAACCACGTGGTGTACCACCTATCATTGAAAACAACATGACAAGGAATATCCATCCATGAATGAGTTAGTTTCATTCACACTGTCCTTCATGACCATTTTACACAATTAACTTCAGGTTCCATAACCACACCTCTGGGCCTTCTTGTAGAATTCTTCAAAGCATATTATCATGAGGGCCATGCTTAGAGATACACCATAAGGGGACCACTTTGGAGACTTCTCCAAATACACCCATCACATCTGTTGACATCAATGAAAACCACTACTTGTTGACATCAATGACAACCAATTCTCCAACACATGTGCCAAAAATATCAATAAAGAAAAGATGTGAAGTAGTGACTCCACAAAGACCCAACTAACACATACTTTTGGAAGAAAATACCAAGTGTATTTCTTTGTTGACTCTCTAATGGCCTATAAACTAAATCTCTTTCCTCCATGTTAATCATCTCCATTTTTGCAAGGTTATGTTGTTAGTTTACTAATCCATTGTCATCCTTTTGAGTGTCCCTATTGTATACACTCTTTACCCCCCTCAATCTCTTTATATTGAGTTCTTAATGAAATAAGGTTTTGGATTGTTTCTTTTGGCTTGGGAAGAGATATTTTGATAAGGAACAAATTGGTCAAGGAACTTGGTTTGCCAAATATTACTAGTAATGATGGGCATGAATATTATTGTACTCATGATCTACTTGATTTACAAAGAACTTATCTAAGGTTGGATCATTACTTCATCTCTCTTCCTCTAATTCAAAGAAGATATTTGTTTGCTGGAGTTTGAATGTTGTAGATACCTTAGGAATGATCTGTATATAAGTTGTTCCATAGGGTTCAAACCCCCTTTCATTGAGTAGTTGAAATGATCTCACTTAATAAAAACATACACATTCCAACCAATTTGTAAATTCCATAGTGGAATTGGTGGAAATAGAGTCCATACTTTGGTCTTCATAGAATTTAGAAACTTTGTAATTGACCTACTTTATATATCTTCTCCCTAAATACCATTGATAATAATGTAGAACGTATTAGATCCATGTTTCCTCCAACAAATAATATTAATATATACAGAAAGATCGAGAAATCCCCTTGGATGCTCTTTCAGTTTGGGTGGAGACAGTTGCAACCAAGTAGTTATATCCTACTACTCGCCCACTGTTGACTATGGAATTCTAGTAACTTGAAATATACACTAACTAAAACCTCAAATAACTATTAACTATAACCTCAATAAGATACCAATTAAACATGCTTCCTCAAATAAAAAAAAACAACTATACCTCAATTAATTAATAGAATTGTCGATGACCATTAGTTCCAACAATTGATATACGAATTTCCTATGACCATAACAAAATTACATTCACCCACACAACCCACTAGAGGATATCTTCACCAGAATTCCTTGGCCAAATTCTAGACTACTTATTAGTAACAAATGTAAATGGACATGTCTTTTAACTATTTCGATCTACAAGGTGCATATCTATCATGTTGTCATTCTACTTGTAATTGTTGGGATTGTATCACATTTTATGTAGTACATTCCTCCTTTTTCACATATATCAAAGAGGCCTTAGACACTCCATAGGCATCTCATTCCACGTGAAATTTCCAGACCAGTTGAATTTTTTCAATCACCTTTCGATGTTAATATATTTTATTTCTTTCTTAGAGACGACTCTTACATGCCTAGAAGTCCAGGAGAAAGTTCCAACAATGATCTCTATTATCTCAATCAATAGTTGAATCAAATATGATATACATAGCATCTCTCACGTTTACAACTATTAATTTACTCATATCTTATAAAATTTTCAAATGGATTCCCCCCTGGAAATATGCCTTAAAAATAGTGACGTGTTGGACAACTGAGAGGGGGGGGGTGAATTAGTTGTTACCGTGCTTAAACAATTATGGTTCTTTTAAACTCTTTGTAGAGACACTGAATGATGATCACAATAATGTAGGGAAATAAACAATAACACTTTCAACATCATTCACATATATGAGAAACACAGAGATAGATATTTCTTGAGGAAACCCATGCAGGGTAAAAACCTCTTTTTCTTTATATGACAAGT
>JASDQU010241500.1:115404-142428 GCA_032191745.1 Picea mariana
TGCGAACTTCCTTTTTACAGGGTTTTTACAAAGGAAAAATGCAACTTCTTTTCTCAGGAAAAGTTCTTCTCCCTTCTCTCTTCAGGAACTCAGGCCACTGACCCCTCTGAAGGCAATATATAGGTTTATATCATTAATGGTCATAGAGATGATGAAAATAATGTAACAGTGTAGGTGTGTTGACCACACACATCGCAAATGTTGAGTTGTAGAGAGGTGACTTAATGAAAGGAGGTGAGTTGAGGACTTTCCTGAGTTTGGAGGATTGTGCAAAAATGAAAATTGCAACATGAAGAGATTACTTGGATATGGGAGTTTATTTTGTCTTGGGTAGGATGGTTGAGGGTGAATCCTAACCATTCCAAGTCATAGAGAGGTAGATGTAACACCATGCCCGGGTGATGAAGTATTGGGGAAAAGGAAATCTGGATGTATGGTTCTTGATATAGATGGGATGTTTAATATTTGAAGACACAAATGAAGATGGGGAGAATTCGACCAAGGAAGCTAGACCGGTGGAATTGATCACAATTTGATTCACAATGTCAGATTTGGTTGGATGTGCAGATGGATGGTGATTTCCCTTGACTCTTCATAGACTTAGATGTGATGTAGATTGTGTGTAGAAGATTTACTTATTGTACCATGAGGTGGATAATGGAGTCAAGTTGCCACATATGATTTTGTTTTGGAGTGACTTCATAGTGAAATGAGGTAAGGGGAAACCTTGACTTGGTTTGAGGTTGTTGTGTGAATGGAATGAATTTCACAAGGAAGTGACAAAGATTTGGGCATGTTTTGCATTATCAAGGAATGAATGTGATAGTTAAACACTTGGAGAGTTAGTGCATGAGAACATGATGAAAAGGTCAAAGTACGGACATGCAAGTAGGTTCAAAGTGAAACACTTAGACATTATGGAGGATCTCCTTGATGAAGATTGGAAAATGGAAACAATAGTGAGGAAAGGGTGGACAATTTCCTTAGTCCTTGGAGTTTAACAAAGTGATGAAGATATGACCAAAAAAAAACTAAGTTCAGGCACAAGGAATTGCATTCTCATGGGTTGGGTGTGACGATTGGACTAGCTACCCAATCAGTACAAGACATGGGGGATATCAGTGTGCAAAGAAATGGCAGAGTTTGTTGAAGTATGGATGAAGTAGTAAGTTCACAAGAGTTCAACACTTAGAAAATTTTGAAGTTTTGATTGAGGTTGCAACAATAGTTGAGGAAACAACAACAACAACAGAATAAAGTGTGATTGTTGTTGCAGTATAGTGGCAGCTTGGACATTGCAAACATAGTTGGGGAAGGGACACATTTCTAATGTAGTATACATATTGGTCACACTTAACTTTGGGAAGAGGGGAGTGTAGATGGTTGCACATGTTGCAGATGATTGCAGTGTGAGTTAGAAACTTGGGGTTTCCACTTCACAAGGAAAATTGTGGTTTCCATTTTGGAAAAATTTGGGGTTTCCAATAGATTTAGTTGCGATGTGGGCGTGAGTTTGGGTGGAGACTTGGAGATTGCATATTTTGTGTATGTTTTTGGGGACTACAACGACTTGAGGTGGGGGAGTATGTAAGGTCTTCGGCTAGAAGGGTGCGAAGACCCTTTCCAAAGTGCTCAAGGAGACAAAATTTGGGATTAGTCTGGCACCAAAGAGTCACACTAGTTGGGAAAGTGGGCACCTTGGGTGTGAAAACATGCTAAGGGGATTGCCCAAGCATAAGGCAAAGCATGGGGCAGAAGAGACCAAGAAAAGGGGTGCAACAAAGAGGTTGGGACATGTCAACATGAGGAGCACACCCAAGGTTGGGGCATATCAGTCCCAAGGGATGTGATGGTTAATGAGTGCTTTGTTTGGGCACACGGGTCTGTGAAGGGGCGTGATGGTTCTGTTGGGAACATTGGTCCATGACTATAGAGGACACACCCAAAGGACACAACGATTCTCTTAAGTGACGTTTGGAGTCCATATAAGAGCACAAGGCACACAACCAAGAAGGAAAAATAAGGAGAATAATATCAAAGTCAAGGTTATGCGGTAGACTTGGATGAAGAGAGTCGAGCTCCCTCAAGGAGCCAAGTTTCTCCACATGGGAGGAATTGTGCTCCCTTGAGGTGATTATATGGACAGAGTTGGGGAAAAATTCTTTGGGATGAGTTTGGGTAAGTCTTGTTGCAGGTCTGGGTGAGGCATTATATGAGACAAAACCACATGTTTGTGTGAAGTCTTTTGATACAAAAGAGACATTGAGTCTCTGGTGGGTGTATCTCTGAGGTGCACCAGAGGATTTGCAAAAGTTGTTATGATGGATGAGTCTTGGTCTGATGAATTTGTATATCAGTGTCTTTTTGAGGTGATGTGAGTCATGTGACTCTGCCCAAGTTGTAAATTGAGCTCGTAGTGTTCATATTGTAACACTTTTTAAATAATAAGACTTAGTAGGGTGTTAGGCACTTTTTTTTTCTCGCCCGGACTATATCTATGTGTCTCTTGTTTGTCTCACAAGTGTTCTCTTTGTTTCATGGATGACTGTTAATAAATTGTCGAAGTATACAAGATATTTTCACTAGAGTAGGAGTGTGACTTTCTCATAGCCTAGAATAGAGTATGGGTATGCTCTAGGTGAAGAGGCATAGTCCAGATGAAGTATCCTTGGCATTGCTGTTGTAAGAAATTTCACCCTGCGGATTATGAATTATTGTTAATGTTAGGGATTATTTATGATTAGCAGTAATCTTGTGCTTACTCTGAGTTAAATGTGTTTAATATGACTTATATGTATGCTGTTAATTAAGTATGAGAATGATGTTGTTCCACACAGTAGCGTTTTTCCCAGCCAGTGGGATGATGACCGAGGACGTTACAGTATGGTATCAAAGCCTAGTTTCAACATTGAGCCTGGATGGGCTGGATAAGTGGTCTTTGGACCGAGGTTTTGAGAAGAAATTGTGTCTAGAGGACTAATTTCAAACCTCAGAATGTTTCTGAGTGTCAACAGACTACTTGACCATGTTACAAGATCAGGAGGTGTAGCGGTATTATAAAACAACAACCAGTGTGGTATATGGCCACAGGGAGAGAGAGAACTCCACACCAGGAGTGTTGGATCAAGTAGATGAAGGTTCATAAGGAGGGTACCAAGTCATTGGCCAGAAGTCCTTGAGAAGCAGAGTTGGATGATTAGAATTCTCTGTGGAGAACTCGTGAAATCGCGAGGGCCATAAGATGGCCATAAGTTGCAAGGTGGTTAGTGGATGGAGAAACTTGCCACCCTAGGATCTAGAATAAACGTGGGTCATTGATCGTGGTTGGTTTGAACCATTGGATC
Source organism: Picea mariana (assembly GCA_032191745.1). NCBI lineage: Eukaryota > Viridiplantae > Streptophyta > Pinopsida > Pinales > Pinaceae > Picea > Picea mariana. Next base: position 118,749 of record JASDQU010241500.1, read on the forward strand.
ATTTCATGAATTTAGGGATCGTGAACTTGGAGAGCAGGCCAAATTCTTGGTCACTCCAAGTCCTGAATCGCGAAAGGGATTAATAAGGGTAGAATCGGATGGTGGAGTGCTTCTAGGAAGAAGTGTTGAAATCCCATGAGCCGTCAGATCCAACCAACTAGCGAGGAATTTAGGGCTAAAGAGATTTGATAGGTGTAAGCATAGGAGAGATCTAGACCGTCGGATCAAGGGAGGCTCACAACCATTGATCTCATACATGAATTTCCATATCGGAATTTGGGGATTGAAGCGACAAGAGATTTGGAGTCATTGCATTGTGAACTCCCGGTTCACGAAACTCCGAAAAGATCTGGACCATTAGATCCAAATCATTGAGGATCATTGGATCTCATACAAGAACTCGTGTATCAGACTTCGGGGATTGAAGTGACAAGAGATTTGGAATCGCTGCATTGTGAACTCCCGGTTACCAAAAACCTGAAACCCTGAAATCCTGAAACTATCTACACCATAGATCATAGGAGAGGAACTTGACCGTTGGATCAAGTAGATGAATAGACCGTAATTTCAGAATTTCGGCAAATGAAAGTTTGAGATGTGTAGATACACGAACTCCTGATGCCCAAAAATTTGAAATGAAAAGTAAAAGTAGTGGGGCCCCCTGACATCGCTGGGAGTGAGGTGGACCTTCTTAAGGACACCATGTGTCACCACTGTGGTTGGTGATAGTAGTGCTGTGGGCTCGGAGGCTAGAAAGGTCGGAAGTTCATAATTCAGGAGTTGGAGAGGGAAGTGAGTTTGGGAGCCTACAAGTTTGAAACCTCGAAAATCTGAGTCCCGAAATCCTGAAAACTTTGATGATGGAAAGACCACAGTGGATTTCAACCTTTGGAGGATGAGTAAACATGGACCGCTGATCCACCCGATTTTGTGAATTCAGTAATCGAAACTCTGGGAGATAGTTGTGTGTGCCTTAAAAATTTCTGAAGGCCGAAACTCCAGGTAGCACCTAGTGGTCTAGCATTTGGTCAGGACCCGTGATTGCATGGGTTAGGGACTAAGAAAGAGGGGGCTATCATTCAAAATTTACAGAGCCGAGAAGAGCTCGGAAAATTCATGAAATCAAAACATTTTCTTAAATCGGATTGGTTTTGAATGTGTAGAATTTGTTAAGAAGAGATGGCCTGACAAATTCTGGTTGTCTGCACGTTGTGATTGTAGAAGTTTGACGAGTACCAGAACCGATTAGAATTGCCACAGAGTGCAAAGAAATGGAAGAGACACATAATGCTTCCAATTCAGAAAACGAAGCTCAGAAGAGATAGCGTAGAACTTTTGTATGCAGAGTGTGCATATCAAGCACAAGGAGTACATTAAGAGGGAACTTGTTTTAAGTTCGAAGGACTCAAGGAGACGAGTGTAGAGTGTGCTAGGAGGGCACCAGAAAGTCTTTTGGAAAACACAGAAGGGTCGAGTTCCTTTAGGACTGAGTAAGCTAAATCTCAGGGAGAAACAGTGCAAGTTCGCACGCAGAGCACAAGTATGTGCCAGGGTGAAGTTAAAATTTCATTAACAGAAGCTCAGGAGGGAAAACATCGTCGAAGCCTTCGAAATATTTGAAATCCTTCAAGTTAGGGAGGAAGTCAAGTTCACAAGAATTGATGCCAAGATATTTGGTGAGAAGTCATTGAGAACCTGTACGGACGATAGGAATCCTTGGAGGGAGAAGCGTTGATATCCATGCATCGTTAGATCAAAAGAAACTGCGAGGAGGATAACGCTAAGAGTCATTCAACACTCGAAAGCTCAGGAGAGGTATTGAACCATCGATCTCAAGGAAGATCAGACCGTTGATTCCTTTCATCGGGAAATTGGAAAATTGGGAGTTGGGAGAACGGAGGAAGTTGCTCTCAAAAATCCCAAAACGCGAACATCTGATTCATGAGGAGAGATATAGACCATTGAATCATGGTGAGTGTGATTTGTTGATCTGATGCACTTGAATTTCATGAAGTCAGAAGTTGGAAAGGGGAAGAGAATTATTTTCTGATTTTGCGAACCGCGAAGTCCCGATTCATGAGAAAGGATCCACACAGTTGGATTACGAGGAGCTGTGAGTCATTGGATCTGACTCACATGGATTTCGTAAAACTAGAGATCAGAAGAAAAGAGGGGAACTACTTTTCAAAACCCTGAAACGCGAATTATTGATTTGCGAGGAATTGATTTAGACCGTTGAACCTGGAAAGTTGTGGACCATTGATCTGAGGCAAACGAGGTTCGGGAGTTCGAACCTCAGGAGAAAGGAGGAGAGCTAATCCTCGAATTTCATGAAGGGTAAAGTCCCGTAGCACTCAGAAGCTGGGCCCCAGGTCATAGCTAGAGGTCACGCTGGTGGAAGTTAAGAGAAGAGCTAGCACGCGTTAGACTCTTATTTTGGATTTTAGGGATAGAGAGAGTCGAGGGTGACTCATATCGAAACCCCCGGTACGTGAAATCCTGAAACGCCTTTTGGATAGGTGCATGGCCATAGTCGGTGGTCACATAGAGAAAGCTTGCACCTGCTGCTAGTTCGCATGGGTAAGGTTTTATGCAAGGCTTGTGGATTTGTTTCGTGGAGGTTCTAGTAGGGACCCAAAGAGCTGCTCCAGCTCCAAGAGTTGAAGATCCATTGACCAGGAGGTCAGCAGACCCCCTTAAGGTGGGGGCACTGCGTCAAAAGTGCTCAAGGCAAGAATAATCATGCACAGTGATTACAGTGGAGAGCACAAGAAGATTCAAGAATTCGGGAAAAATTATAGACTTATGGGATCAACAAGGAAACGTTTTATAGGGAGAAAGAAGTTGTTGCAATTTCTGTGGCAGCAAGTATGTTATGGCTTGATTAGGTCAGCCAAAGGAAAGAATGCTTTCATGTTTGCAAGTGTTGTTGGTGATGTTGTTGCATAAGGAAGGAAGCAACAGAGAGATGAAGTGTTGGTTATAAGTTTGATAAAATAAGCATGAAAGCTTCTACTGTTATTAGACTTTCAGGTAGTATAAAATTTATTAATGGCAGTCATGCAAGTATGAGTTTTATTACTCTTTTTGCATAATTGTTGAAAGGAAATTTAGGTAAGAATTTCCTCATCCAGATTCATTTTATAAAATCACATGATTATATTACTGAATGCATACCACTAGATGTGGTAAAGGTTGGAGGCCTATATTAATTCAAAGATTTTTAGCTTCTGAATGCACACACTGACATAGTAGAATGTCATGTTAATTTGGTTATGGGGTAATAACCAAAGAATAAAGATAAAAACTGGTTATAGGAATAAATGACAGTAAGCTAGTCATGTATGAGACAAGGACCTGGTCGGATATGACAAGGTATGGATATGGAAAGGTTATGAGCTACACAGGTACTAAAATCTTCCTACTTTTAAATAAAACTTGGGTTGCAACCTTTTTGCTAACACTAATGATCACCACAGAATTATATTCTTGGTGTAGTGTTCGGGTCAAAAAGGAAGGCATCCAATTAATTGGGAAGACAATAGGAAGTGTGTGGAGAATGTGTCAACACATTGGCCAGAATTCCAACTTATGGATGGTGAGATACATGACTGAGATAAAGAGTATTATGTAATTCAATGCAGGGTGCACTAAATAAGAATGCATTGAGAATTGCACTCATGCATAGTAAGTGATAGAATTGTATACTAAATGCAATGGTTGAATATGTTTTGTAAGTACATGCATATATATTATTGCATGGAAATAATTATATTAATGGCTGAAATGTTGCTAACCCATGAAGTTGAGAACATTTCAGCAACTGTTAAACATTGCAACAGGAAAGTTACAAGACAGGTAGTCATAGGAATAGAGACTACATGAAATTTTATGTTCAGAAAATTGAAATAATAAGCTTATTGTTGTTAATTATGAACATGCATATGCATAGAATGACAAGCCATTTATTTGGTCAAGTTGTTTGGTAATTGTGATTGAATTGCTAGGTGCAGGCAATTCTAAGATCATTGCATAATATGTTGTACATGTTGAATTATGATGTACATAAAATACTGACAATTTGTTGGCAGTATGCAAGATGAAATCTTGCAGGAAAATGGTTTGCAGTTTGGTGCCTGTGGAAAATCACAAGGATGGTTGCATTCATAATATGGCAACAGCCAAGATGAATCATGAAATAGAATGCCATGTTTTGGGGATAAAAGTTGAATTTCCTTTCAAACTAATTGGAGCTCCTAAATGAATTCTTTTATGTTCTCTCATGAAACTGCATGTGGTTGATGTAGATGAGATGATGTTGATAAAATTTAAAATGTTGACTACAGAGAGTATCTCGGGAAGATGTTGCTTGGAAACCTTTGAGGGCAGTTGGAACTCCTCGAGCCACAGTGCTCTAAGACTTCCGGTCTGGCCTGTTGCTGAAGCCCAAGGAAAGGGAGGTGTAGCACTGATGGATTGTTCTTATGAAGGTGTATACTCCTGGGTGGGACAGACATGTGGGGAATGAGAGACCATTGGTTGGAGTGCTGCTGAGGTTTGAATGGTTGGATTGCTGTTGAGGTCTGGTACCTTGGCCTAGACCATGTGGATAAGGATTATGGACCATGGTTATCTTGGGAAGCCATTGCCCTGATGGAGTCATAGCCCTGCTCAGGGGTGGAAGGTCTTCTCAATCAAAAGATAAGTACAATTCTCTATTTATTGTATGTTGTGTATGTTGTATACAATTATAATGTTATTAAAATTATCTATATATACATATATATACATTGCATATATGCTTGCATTACCTCATCCATGATTGTACATAATGTGTCTCATATTTCATTACTTAAGAAATATATATACCTGATGCTAATCATGTAATCGATTGGAATGTGATTCAGGTGGAACAAGAAGGTGTCCTGCAAGTGCATCCTATGCACATATTGGACAGGAAAAACAAACAGCTCTGGAATCGAGCTATAGGGCTTGTAAAGGTCCAGTGGACCTGGTATGGTCCCGAGGACACAACATGGGAGCATGAAGATGTTATGTGGGCAGAGTACCCGCATCTATTTGAAAATTTTGAAAAGCTTACAGATGCAGTGTAAAATTGCACTGAGGACAGTGAAAAATAAGGGGAGGGGATTGTAATGTCCCCAAGGCCGAACCCTGTTGTAAATCATGTCTATGCAGTATAGAGCTTGCATTATGAATTTTAATTATGTTTTATAGGATGGTGAGTCAAGTTTATATAAGCTGGTGGGATTATATATTATTAGGCCGGAGAGCCTAAGTGTTAAGGTAGGGAGCCTGCTTTTGTATATGTAATCATGCAAAACATTCATAAAAATATAAACACCGCTGTGTGCAGACCAACCATAATGAATGAGTGATGGGGTACTAAGCTTCCACAGAGTGGGTAAGGGATTGGGGGCTGGAAGGTTGGAAAGAGAGGCTAAGTGTTTTTCCTAGGGGCTTAAGTCCTTGGGAATAATATTTTAATATTATTCCAAAAGCCATGTGAAATGTGATGTTTTATCCTAAGTTCTTTGGAAGGACGAGTAACTTCCAAATGGGAAGGAACGAGATTCATGGGTGACAAGTGTCAACCCAAGAACATGCAGTTAAAATGGTTGAGTTGAGCCATGATGGGGGTTCCTCCTCCATTCTATGGTCGACTGTCTGAACCGGAAATCCCGTATGACCTCTGCAAGAATACTCTCATGCAACTCAGGGAAAACCAAAAAGGTTTGTGTTGATTTTTGGAGGAGCCAGTACACCCTTTGTCAAAACCATCGAGTTTGTGTTCGACCTCCCATTCTCCATCCTCCATTTGAACTCACGAGTGTCCAAGATCGACCTCTGTTTCAGTGTTTTTTCTAAGGAATCCTTACCTGAACTGTTAAGTCTCTACGTGGGATCTATGTACACCCTCACGCATCCCTGAAACCTGAGCTGTGAGTCTGTCCTGTATTGTTGGTTGGGGAAAACCGAATGTACCCTAATTGCTGAGCCTCGTTATGCTATAGCATCTGTTTGTCACCAGTTTTGGGAAGCTCGTGTCTGTGTTTCCAGTGGACTATTGTGGTCGCACAGTGCTTGACTGCGTGTGGCTTGCAGACCATTGTATGTTCGTGTGGAGCCTCATGGTTGCCCGACTGTGTTGGAAATAGAGTTGAAGGAAACAGGTTGTCTGGCCTGTGTGTGACACTCTCTCCAGGTGAGGCAGGTGGTTGCGGTTGAAGAGGCAGTCTGTCAGGCCTGTGAGAAGTTATTTCCAGGTGAAGGAGTCTGCTAGGAAGTGGTATTCTTCTAGGGAGAGTCCAGCACCAGCTACGGAGCTCTAAGACTTCCTGATCTGGCCTGTTGCCAAGACCTAGAGAGGGAGGTGAATAAATGATGGACTGTGCTTGTGAAGGTGTATACTCCCAAGTGGAACATGCATGTGGGGAATGAGAGTCCATGAGTAGTGGGCGTAAGAAGGCATCATGAGAAGAATCCTTCCAATTATTTAGTGCAGTTCTCCCTGTAACCTCGGCCTAGAATAGGATTCCTTGCCTTGGGTGGAGATTAGTCCCAGCTCGAGCCTGACCCATTGCTGAGCATGATGAGCAGCATGGTCTAAGGCTGGGAGGTTCGTGGAAGGCCTGCACGTGGTTGGTGGAATTACCACGGTTTCAAACATAAGTACCAACTTATGCTTAATATTATGTTTTGCATGCCTGTGATGTTTATATGTATCATGTATTCTGTTGTGCATATGAATTATTGTTAATGTCAGGGATTATTTATGATTAGCAGTAATCTTGTTCTTACTCTGAGTTAAATGTTTTTAATATGACTTATATGCATGCTATTAATTAAGTATGAGAATGATGTTGTTCCGCACAGTAGCATTTTTCCTGGACAGTGGGATGACGGTCGGGGATGTTACACTCAATATCATAATGATGATGCTTTGATGGATTCCTTCCTCCAATATCAAAGGTTTGACACTCTGAAATTTTTTCTCTCCATTTCACCTTTGAGTGGCTTCATTATATAGGATTTGGGAGGCTTAACCACCATGAAGGATTCTAGGAAATGGTTGAGGATTTAGCTCCTTAGGTTAGGATTTTATTACCCAAAATGGAGGGAATAAGGGTGACTCAACTCATGACTCAACCCCTCGACCAAAAACACTTAAGAGCATGTCGGGCTGACCCTTAGAATAAGGTGGGTTGACCAAATATTCCTATAACCACTTCATCGCTCCCCAAATATGGAGCATAGAGCGTTTTCAACACTCCCCCATAGCTAAACAAGGAGAGTTTATCAAGGATCAACGCTCCCTATACATGGGTAGGGGGGAGTTGACCTTCAAAAATGGGTCAAAACTCAAGGTAAAAATCATTTTTTGACCATCTCATGCTGGGTTTTCTCCTCCAAAAAGACTAGGGATCATGAAAAATGTTCTTTCATGGTGTAAAAGTGCATGCAACACTTAGTAAGGTGCATATGAAAAATTTGCGATGCTCGTGACACTTGTGACACTTAGGTGCATAATATATGCGACACTTAAGTGTGACATTTTGGTAACAAATTCCCCCTAAAGTGTGAGGCCAGAAGAGAAACTGATGGCTGAAACACTTTAAAAAATATCAATTCAAGGGCGTTGGAGTAGGAGAGCCTGGTGGAAGATGCAACCAAACATCAAACAATATATATGTATCATCCCCAAGGTAGACATACCTATGCTCAGAGGAAACTAACTCAAAGCATGGCCGCCGACCACTACATTGCGAATCCATGAAAGTACTGAATAAGGATATGGCCACTAGAGATAGAATGTGGATCCATACCTCTCTGACTTGATTAAGTCATAGCCATGAAAGAATACACAGTGGAGCTACGATACGAGAAAAAAATAGCCATGAACCAATACAAAGTGGATTTCNCCATGAAAGTACTGAATAAGGATATGGCCACTAGAGATAGAATGTGGATCCATACCTCTCTGACTTGATTAAGTCATAGCCATGAAAGAATACACAGTGGAGCTACGATACGAGAAAAAAATAGCCATGAACCAATACAAAGTGGATTTATGTGACAATATATATATATATATATATATATATATATATATATATATATGTGGGGTTGCCAATAGGGTGAGTGTAATGGAATCTGTAAAATACTCATATAATCACCATCACAGCTTAAGTAAAGCACATAACAAAGCGAGTGCCTAAAACAGGGTCTCCATATCGATCCTAAAATAGTACGAATCTATCCATGTGAATAGATGACTTGATGTCGAACATGGTAGAAACCACTTGATTACCAATCATTAATGTATACCGTTAACAAGTGTGAGGGAAATCCCCAATGATGACAATGACTCCCAAGGTACCCTAGTACATTCGAGTGAATGTGAATGAATGAGATGAAGTTGAACATCTGTGGAGTCATTCAATCAGAGGCCAACGATGTAAACCTATTGTCGAAAAACTCCCATGAGTGAGGAATCCTTAAGGAGACCTACACCCACACTTTTATACTTAAGATCAAACTGTCCTAGGAAAGGGATATTATTCGTGGGAGAATGATTGATATTCAATGTGCAATATCAAAGCTGGTCAATAGTAACAATTTTCCCTTGATGGAAAAATTTCAAAATAATAAAGACTGAATAAGCGACGAAAATCATCGCATAGAACCCACTGTGACCAAGCAAAAATTGTAATCCAGGGAGCATAAACCACTTTAATATCAACAGAAATGACTTTTTCCTTTAATTACATAGTGAAATATTTCAAGAGTCCGTAGGGTTGGAAACCATGTCCAACAAATGCCTTAAGGGTAGTAGGAAACTGGTTATGTTCAGGAGAACCAATGGCTCTCCAGCAGGACAAAGACATGACAATTGTGGAAGCTCCATCATCCAAAACGATGCGATGGATGTTCTTCCCACCAACCATAGCTTTAATTTGGAATTCCAAGTGGTGGGAGAACCTCAGCTTAAAATAATCTAGATTAAACATAATCATATTTGACACCTATGGATCCACAACTCCAATGGACGATAACATGGTTCTACGTTGACTAGGAAAATTTTGTAGAAATTCAAGTGTCAACATAGCACAAGGTGCTTGTGCCAAATCTTCAACAATTTTGTAGTTTTGAGGAACGTGGGAACTTGGACTTAAAATCAACTTTTGAATTGTGCCCTTTGGCAGGTGCAACAATGAATCAACAACAAGACTATTGATCTGAAGAGGGGTGGAGGATGGAGGAGGAGTGAAAGTGGAGAGATTATCAATAACATCTCCATTTGCATGATTATATGGAGAAGTGTCATAAGTATTAGCTATGGTCATTAGACTAACCATATCCTTAGACATAAATACCTGAGTGGTGCTTGAGGAATCATCCCCATGGTGGGAATGACCTGTGTTACCCCCTTGTGGAGTGGCAGGATTTTGTGCAACCATTTGTTGTTGTTGAGTTGGGAAAGGGATAGTTAACACTGCGGGTAGGGAGTTACCTTTCAGAAATTTAGCGACTTCCTCGCGATGAGGAAATTATTTCATGTAGTGGTCCTCCATACAAATAATTCAGGGAAGCTTAGCCTTCCTTTTTGGTTGGGTACCAACAATTTTTGTACTCTCCTGTGGGTTAGAAGAATTATTGGATTTACCCTTGTTTTTCTTCTTAGCCCCAAGTTGTTGAGATGAAGTGGACTAGATTGCATTCATCTCAAAGGTTTGTGCAGGAGAGGGAGAAATTTTGGTAACTAAAACTGCCATGGGATCAACATAGGCTTCCAGAGCATGTCTTGTTGGATCAGTCGACAGACGAGGAGAATGAGGGAACAAATCATAAAGTGTGCCCAATTGGGAATATGCCAAGTCCAAATATTGAGCACAACTAATCACTTTTTCCTCAGTGACAACACCACCCATGACAACATTTATAGCGATGGGTGGAAAAAGAAACTTGGAAACCAATATGCCAGGAGTTGGTCTGGAATATTAGCTTTAATTATCCATCGCTTTCGCCTCCACTCGGGAATATGATTAGAAATATGTGTGGAGGTGGATTGTCTAAGTGAGATTAAGAGCTCCATATCGATCTCATATCGAATTGATAGCTGGAAATGTGTTAAAAAAACCATATCTAAAGTATTAAAGTCACCAAAGGAGTGTCGCGGAAACTTGATATACCATTTAGCTGCCGAGCGTGTGATACTTCTCTAGAAAAGTATTAAAATAATGGAGTCATACATCAAAGAGTTCGAAGAACACCAAAGTTGGAAAGTCATTACGTGATTATTAGGGTCTTCTCTAGGTTTATCATCAAATTTTGGGATATCGGATGATAGTTTGGCAAGGATTGGAGGCAAAAAATGAGGCATGCTGTATGGGATTATTGGTCAAATGTGACAGATCATGCATATCTAATGTAGTGAAGAGAGGAAGCTGTTGCTTAGCTCGTGGATACTAGTAGTAACAATGTGACATAGGAACACCATCATGACCATATATAGGTTGTGTTGGGATGGAAAAACTAGATGGTCCTCCCATGTACTGTGGCTGACTCCCCATGTATTGTGGTTGATCTGAGGGTCCCCACATGTATTACGGTTGACCCGATGGTCCTCCCATGTATTTAAGTTGACCTAACACCCCCCTCGCCCCCCCCCCCATGTGTGCGGTAGGCCCGATGGGCCTTCCATATAATGTGTTTGAGGGGGATGTTGTGTTGGAATCATAGGGTTCACAGATTTATTGGGAAAGGTTCCGTGCCGAGGAATTCCCATCGGATTAGATTGACCCCATAAAGGATTTGAAACTCCTAGATATGGTTGTCCACGATACAAACTAGTAGTAATGGGAATAGAAGGACTTTCATGAGACAATTTCCCCTAGGTTTGTTGACGTGTCCCCCACATAAGAGTTTTCCTCATAGTTAAGGGTTTCCCCCCAAAAAAAGTTTCCCCCCAACTGAAGATTGACCTCTAGTGAAGGGTATAGGAGAAGTCCCCATTTGTAAAGTTGGAGATGTGGGTTGAGTAACTTGTGTAAATTTGTTTTTTAAAACTAATTGACTGTTGGAAATATAACCGATGGGGAGACCAAGTAAAGCACTTGGTGTGTGCATATGTGGGAGTAGTGAAGCAAGAATAGTACTCGACTCATGTGCGGAGGGAGAAGTTCTCACAAGTGGTTATGTCAGAGTAACCTGGGTCATGGATGTTCCCAGTAAAGAAGAATCACCAACAATAGTGATCTGTGCTCTTGCAGGTTCAACTACATGAATCGTGGATAAAGGAGGTGAAACTCCCAATCCATCTGGAAAACCAAATGTCTGTGGGTTCATGCCAAAATATGGCCTAGTTGATGAACTAGCCAGTAAATAGTAAGAAGAATAAGCATCAATAAATCTCGTGGATGGTTGTTCAACAAGCAATGGACCAAGTGGATTAGTTAAAGGGGGATTTGCATAAGATACAAGGCCTTACACATAGGTTGGGACCGATTCTTTTGCGTTTTCGCCACTTCTAGGAAATACACTTCCAGTTTCAAAAGTTTGTTCTCTGACCATTCCTTTGTAACAAGGGTCGTTTTGAGGTTCTTGAACTTAAGGATACAAGCCTTGCATTCTGTAAGATCTTCGAAGCCCTTGATTGACCATGGTGAAAGTAAAATGACAATCCTTAAGGCCAACTATGAACTTTGAAAGCACACACCCCTAAAAAATATCTACAGTTAATCAACCAAGAAATAGTAAAAGTTTCTTTTGAAGATGAAATATCAAGCCATTAGCGAAGATATGAGAAGCAGTTACCCCTAACTCCACGTAACAACCCTTCTCGGGGCCAACAACCCTCTCTTTGTAGGTTCACCCTCCAAGGGTACTAAAAGTGTGATGAGACATCTGCCCCTGGTATCATCGGAGTCCCCCCATAGTCACTTCTATAGATACCTAGGAAAGACCACTAATGTTACCAACTCACAGCTGGCCTACAGAGGGGTACAATAAAAAATTGGGACCAAAAGTATGGGAAGGATAATAAAGGTTGAAGCTCTTCAAGAGAACTGAAGACAACTGGACCAGTAAGACTCCTAAGGACCTTGAACGAATTCAAGATTCATGAAGCACCGAGACCAAATGAAACCAATAGTTTCTCAAGAAAAACCCCTAATATACGTTATTTCCACTATGATTGGTAAATCTTTGGAGGAGTAATGTTCGTTGCTCTTTCACACACGACCTCATGTTTATCCCCTGTGTTAGAGGGGGTTCCTGACTATGCCTATACATAAATTGGATTTGATCACTCTTTAGTGTTCTACAGTCTCGTTTAGAAATCTTGGACAATTTACTCACTCTTATTAGTCCAAAGATTCTAATCCTATGCTATTGTTGGTGTAATATGAACCAAAAAATGTCGAGTTGATTTTATTAGTGCGTTGGTTGATTTTAATGGATTTGTTACTCCGAAAGGTCCAAAGAGATGAAACTAATGATGTGTGAGACTCGACTCCAACATAATGCAAAAAAAATGGAATGCAATCGTTTCTTTTTGATGAATTTTATCTACGAGAAGGAGAAGAGTTATATTCTTCTTAAAAAACACTCAATATCATGCAAATTTTCAAAATAATGCCAAACTATCAAACAAATGTTTCCCAAATCCTAAAAAAAATGCAAGACTAGCTCTTTCAAAACATGTACCAAAACAAAATTACTAAGAATGAAAAAAATCTCTTTGTTTGATTGTATGTGCAATGAAATCTCTTCAAATGCAAATTTTTTATGCTTCCTATTTTCAATGAAAATGAAAGAAATCAATGTTTGACAGAAAGGAAAACGAAGAAAAAAGAAACCAAACAAAGTGCACTCAAAATTTTTATGAGAACTAAAAGAAAACAAGCGTGAGACAACTTGTTCAATCAAGGACTCAAAATGGTAAAAGAGAAAAGAAATCATTGTTTGAAGACCTAAAAAATGAGAAGCAAGAATCAAAAACTTCAAGATAAGGTTAGAAGTCTGGATAACAAGAGTTTGAAAACCTTCGTGATGAGGATTGAACCAGTGGTAAGGAAGACCTTGAAAAAAGGATGAAGTTAACCTAAGGCAGTCATGCCCATTCCCTAATTCTGAAGGAATTTCAAGATCAAATTAGGAGGCAAGAAAAGTTGGTGATCACAATTATTTTAATAAAAAAAAATCATAACTAAGCTCAGAGGAATCTACTACAAAAATTTGAGTGAAAAAATGAGGCGAAGAAAGAAAAATTGGTTGAAAAGTAACCCAGGAAGGAGATCAATGCTCTTGTAAGGAGGCAAACAGGGCATTGAACAAGGGTCAATTCTCCCTAGAACATTGGTAGGGAGCATTGATAAGGGTTTTCAACACTTTGTGGGCCACTGTGGGGGAACATTGATGCATGGAAGTGGTTGAAACAACATCAAAGTTTTCCCAGATTCACCAAAAAGCAGGAAAGGTTCAAGCAACAAGAATCAACATGAAAAATATCAAAGGAAAACTAATATTCAAAGGACTAGGAACCTATGAACAAGAATAATCATCCCCATTATGGTTGCCAATTTTCCATTGTGAGAAATTTCACCCAGTGGACACGTTGAACTCCCCCTGGACTGAGTTCTTTTCCATCCAGGACAGAAGAGAACAAGTGCTAACTAATTTCCCTTTAGATATACTTTGATAATCAAATGAGAAGAACAAGATGGGGGACTTACCTTCTTACGACGATTTTCCTCTTTGCTCTATCCTCTGACCTTGTTGACCGAGCTCCTAATCATGGGAGAGATCCTCCAAAGAACATGAATAAACCACCTTCCTCTACACTATATTGTGAACTGAAGATTGATCTGACTATGATTAATTTACAACAATAGACATGTATGAATCAAGGACACAAACATGAAGAGAATAGGCCAAGTTATATTAATAATGGAAAACATGGAAAAACTTACAATATTGTGATGTTGTGCTAGAATTTCTCCAATCTCTCCAGTCCATCCCTTGCCTGAATATCCCAAGATCAAAATCATGATGCTTTGATGGATTCCTTCCTCCAAGATCAAAGGTTTGACACTCTTAAATATTTTCTCCCCCTTTCACATTTGAGTGGCCTCATATTTAGGATTTGGAAGGCTTAAACACCATGAAGGATTCTAGGAAATGGTTGAGGATTTGTATCTTTAGGTTAGGATTTAGTTACCAAAAATGGAGGGAATATGGGTGACTCAACTCATGATTCAACCCGTCGACCAAAACCACTTAATATCATCTTGGGGATGACCCTTAAAATAAGGTGGGATGACCAAATTTTCCTATAACTACTTCAACGCTCCCCCAGTATGGAGCACAAAGCATTGTCAATGCTCCCCATAGTTCAACAAGGAGAATTGATCAAGGATCAATGCTCCCTATACATGGGAAAGGGGGCGTTGACCTTCAAAAATGGGTCAAAACTCAAGGTAAAAAGATGTTTTTCGACCATCTCATGCTGTGTTTTCTCCTACACAAAGACTATGGATCATGACAAATGTTCTTTCATGGTGTCAAAGTGCATGCAACACTTATTAAGGTGCATGCAACACTTTATAAAGTGCATGCACCACTTAGTAAGGGGAATATGAAACTTTTGCGACACTTGCGACACTTAGGTGCATAATAGATGTGACACTTAAGTGTGACATTTTGGTGTGTAACAGATGCTGCCTAAAGTGTGAGGTCAGAAGAGAAACTGATGGTTGAAACACTTTAAAAAATATTAATGCAAGGGTGATGGAGTAGGAGATCCCAACAAAAGCTACAAACAAACATCAAACAATATATATGTATCATCCCCGAGGCAAGCATACCTATGCTCGAAGTAAACTGACTCAAAGCATGGTCGTTGACTAATATACTATGGATCCATGAAAGTACTGACTAAGGATATGGCCACTGGAGATACAATGTGGATCCATACCTCTATGACTTGATTAAGTTGTAGCCATGAAAGAATACGCAGTAGAGCTACGATACGATAAAAAAATAGCCACAAACCAATACAAAGTGGATCTATGTGACAATATATATATTAGTTGGGTCACCAGTAGGGTGAGTGTACTGAAATCCCAAAAATACTTAGATAATATCCATCGTATCTTGGGTAAATCACATAACATAGCGAGCGGCCAAATTAGGGTCTTCATCCTGATCTCAAAATATTAAGAATCTAGCCATGTGAATAGATGACTCGATGTCGAACATGGTAGAAACCACTTGATTACTAGTCATTAATGTATACCATTAACAAGTGCGAGGGGAATCACCAATGATGACCATTACTCCCAAGGCACCCTAGTACATTCCAGTGAATGTGAATGAATGAGCTGAAGTCGAACATCTGTGGAATCATTCCATCAGAGGCCAATGGTGTAAACCTATTGTCGAAGGCGAGGGAATTTTTCATTGAGACATGTAGGATCCAAGGTACTAAATTGTTTCTAAGTATAATTCCTTGATAATGTGTTGAATTTGATAGGAACATACTCGTTGAAGGAGGGCTATGATGTTTCCCCCATCATTGACATGGAACTAATACATGAAAGTGATAGTATATGATACATCAAATGAGGACTGACTGACACGAGTATGAAAATTGATAATACCGCAGAATGGTTGGTTTTAGGTGAAAATTCCCTTAAACATTGTGAGGTAGGACAAGTGACTTGGCAGGATTGACTCAACTGAGAGATAGACCAAAACATAGTGTGACGATCCCTGAGGAACTCTTTGGGTGAGATGAAGGAGTATGAGGACTCATAGGATTGGTATGACTCGGAGACAAACATATTACCCAAATGTAAGATAAGACTCAAACAAGTTCCATGTTCAAGGGAGAAAACAAACAACTTCCATGACACTTTCAAAAAACTTAACCCACTTCCTTCAATTTTTCTCCCCACCATGATTGCCGAGTACCTCTTTTTTTTTTAATGATCTTGAGGAGGATAAAATATGCTCGGTATAGCTCATATTTGATGAGTCCCTCATCACATGTTTAACGAACCTAAATAAGGAGGGGTTCAACCCAATATGGGTTCTTCAATGCATGTTTTACGAGTCCAAAGAAATAAAACTCGACAATATCTTCATGTTTAGAGAGTCTGAAAAGATCTTAAAGATAATTCCATGGGTGTTCTTTTTCGTAAATTTAGTCCCCCAAGCCTAAAAAAGTGTAACACAATGCAAGGGAGAACTCTTCTAGTCATGATTGACTAGAGTATACATTTTTCGTAGTTAATCTTACAAGGTTGAAAAAGGGGTAAACTACCACTCGAAAGAAAACTCTTCGTGGTTTAATGAGTTCGAAGGACGATGAAGTATGCTCGCAGTTTGCTTCATTTTTTGAATGAGATTGAAACAAATAATTAAACTATGCTTGAAATCCTCTATTTATTTTTTTAACAAGCTTGACACAAAAACATGAACTTTGCTTGAAGTTGGTTTCATTTTTTAATGCTATTGAAAATAAGAATAAATTAAACTCGGTGTAATACCCATGAATGGGACCCTTGCAAACATGATTTCCATAGGTTGGTACATAGATCGATACCTATTGGCAAGTTTTTTCCCAACATAGTGTTTAGAGGTTGGTACTTTTTCCCCAACATTATCATAAGAAGTTGGCGGTTTAACTTCAACAAGATGTGTGGAGGTTGGAGACATGCCTCCTAAGCTTCGTTTCATCCACTGAATCTTCTTCTGATATAATTCTAGTTACTAATAGAGATGGGTTCACTAGAGAGGCTGGAAGAAAGAGGATCAATCAAAACAGGTGGAGGAAGGGAAGGTTTAGGTACCGGATCTTGTGTAAGATGAGACTCTACTAGACTGAGTGACATGATGTCACCTAGATTTTCAGTGGTAGATGATCTAGGCACTACCCAAGGATCAAATGATTAAGAGTATTGTTTCACCATAGCTGTAATGATGTTTAATGTGGAAACCTCATGTGGGTGACTAGGAGGAGGTAAGGGAAAATCTCCCATGAGTGAGGAATCCTTGAGGAGACCTACCCCCACAATTTCATACTTAAGATCAAATTGTCTCAGGAAAGGGATATTATTTGTGGGAGAATTATTGATATCTGGTGTGAAATAATCAATTTGGTCAACAATTACAATTTTCCCTTGATGGGGAAATTGAAAAATACAAAATACTGAAGAAGCGATGACAGTCATCGCATAGAACCAATTGCAACCAAGCAATAAATTATAAGCCAAGGGAGCATCAACCACTTCAATATAAATAGAATTTTTTTTTCCCTTTCAAGAGTCTGTAAGGTTGGAAACCATGTCCATCAAATTCCTTAAGGGTGGTAGGAGACTGGCTAAGTTCACGAGAACCAATGGCTCTCCATCAGGACAAATAAATGGCACATGTGGAAGCTCCTTCATCCAAAAAGGTGCATGAATGTTCTTGCCACCAACCATAGCTTGAATTTGGAATGCCAAGTGGTGGGAGAGCCTCGGTTTAAAAAATCCATATTAAACATAATCATATTTGACACATATGTATCCACAACTTCAAGGGTTGATAACATGGTTCTACGTTGACTTGGAAAGTTTTTTAGAACTTCAAGTGTCGACATATCACAAGGTGCTTGTGACAAATCTTCAACAATGTTGTAGTTTTAAGAAACACAAGCACTTGGATGAAAATCGACTTTCAAATTGTGCCCTTGGGCGGGCACAACAATGAATCAACAACAAGCCTCTTGATTTGAAGAGGGGCGAAGGATGGAGGAGGAGTTGAAGTGGAGGGATTATCAGTAGCACCTCCATTGGCATGAGTATTTGGAGAAGTTTCATAAGTCTTATCTCTGGTCATTAGACTAATTGTATCCTTACACATAAAGACCTGAGAGATTCTTGAGGAAGCATCCCCATGGTGGGAATGACTCGAATTTCCCCCTTGTAGAGGGGTAGGAGTTTGTGCAATCATTTTTTGCTGCTGAGATGGGAATATACCAAGTCCAAATATTGAGAATGAATAATCAGTTGCTACTTAGTGATAGCACCACCTATGGTGACATCTCTAGCGATGGGTGGAAAAAGTGACTTGGTAAACCAATCTGCTAGGAGTTGGTCTAGAATGTTATCTTTAATTATCCATTCGTGAATATAATTAGAAATATATGTGGAGGTGGATTGTCTAAGCGAGGTTAAGAGATATTTATCAGTCTCATATAGAATCGACAACTGAAAATGTGTCAAAAAATCCATAGCTAAAGTATTACAGTCACCAAGGGCGTGTCACGACAACTCAATATATGATTTGGCTTCTAAGCCTGGGAGACTTCTCTGGAAAAGTCTTAAATGAATGGAGTCATCCATCAAAGAGTTGGAAGAACAAAAATATGGAAAGTCATTATGTGGTAATTAGGGTCTTCTCCAGGTTTCTCGTCGAATTTTGGGATGTCATACAGTATTTTGGCAGGGATTGGAGGCCGAAACAAGGCATACAGTATGGGATCATTGGTCAAGTGCGACAAATCAGGAAGATATGATGTAGCCAAGAAAGGAATATTTCAGTTATCCAAGGGATACTGGTAGTAACCATGTGACATAGGAACACCAACATGAACATATATAGGTTGTGATGGGATGGAAAAACCAGATGGTCCTCCTATGTACTGTGGCTAACCCCCCATGTATTATGGTTGACCTGAGGGTCCCCCAATGTATTTCAATTGACCCAATGGTCCTCCCATGTAATGCAGTTGACTTGATGGTTCCCCCATGTTTTGCAGTTTGCTCGATGGACCTCCCATATAGTGTGTTTGAGGGGAATTTTGTGTTGGAATCATGGGGTTTATGAATTTATTGGGAAAAGTTCCTTGCCGAGGAATGACCGCTAGATTAAGTTGAACCCATAAAGTATTTGAAACTCCTCGATATGGTTGTACAGGATACAAGCCAATAGTAATGGGAATGGAAGGACCCGTATGAGCAGATTTCCCCCAGGTTTGTTGAGTTGGCCCCCACATAGGAGTTTTCCTCATAGTTAAGGGTTTCCCCCCAACAAAAGGTTCCCCCCCAGCTAAAGATTGACCTCTAGTGAAGGGTATAGGAGAAGTCCCCATTTGTAAAGTTGGAGATGTGGGTTGAGTAGCTTGTGTAAATGTGGTTGTTTGAATGACTTGACTATTGGCCATATGACTGATGGGACGACCAAGTAAAGCACGTGGTGTGTGCGTATATGGCAGTAGTGAAGAAATAATATTACCAGACTCATGTGTGAATGGAGATGTTATCAAAAGTGGTTGTGTCAGAGTAACTCGGGTCATGGATGTTACCAGTAAATAAGACGCATTGGCAATAGCAATTTTTGGTTTTGCAGGGTCAACTATAGGAGCTTTGGATAGAGGAGGTGAAACTCCCAATCCCTATGGAAAATCAAATGTCGGTGGGTTCATGCCAAAAGATTTCCTAGTGGCTGAACTGGATGATAAATAGTGAGAATAATAATCATAAAGAAATATTGTGGATGGTTTCTCAACACGTAATGGACCAAGTGGATCAGTTAAAGGGGGATTTGATTAAAATACAAGGCCTTCCACGAAGGTTGTGACCAGTTCTTTTGCATTTTGGCCACTTACATGAGATACACTCCTAGTTTCAGAAGTTTGTTCTCTGACCATTCCTTCGTAAGAAGGGTCATGTTGAGGTTCCTAAACTTCAGGATCCAAGCCTTGCATTCTGAGAGATATTCGAAGCCCTTGATCGACTATGGTGAAAGTAAAATGACAATTATTAACTTTTAGGGCCAACTACGAACTTTGAAAGAACACACCCCTAAAAAATATCTACAGGTAATAAAATAAGAAACAATAGAAAGATATTCCAAAGAAGGGATATCAAGCTTTCATTGAAGATATGAGAAGCAGTTACCCCGAACTCCATGTTAGAAAAATAGGATCGTGGAGCAATAAAATAAAACAAATTCGGAAATAAAACATAGAAAACGCACAATAAAATAGATACAAAGATATATGTGGTTCACCTAGTGTGGGCTACGCTCACCAGAGAAATTTCCAGGTCCTTCTTTTATTATTATCCAACAAATGAAGGGATACAACCTACAACACACCCACTATAAGTTCCTCTTATTTCTCACACAACATCCTCTCTCAGAATACAATATTCACGATAATACACAACCACAATACAATTCCCTCATAAAAGAGGGTTGCCTTCTAGGGAAAAAAAACCCTAATATAAATTCTACCGTTAGATCTGCAACCTTATAATGAATGATCCAAATTGACTATGAAATTACAATATTTTACAAGGCAATTTTCCCCAAAATTTTTCTTCGGGGGTGCTACCCCTGAATCCTCTGCCAAGGGGGTACAAAAATTGATGCCCCGCCCCCACTGGACCCCCCTGGTGATAGTTGTGGGGGTGACAACCCCCCCACATCCGCTAGTTAGGGAATGGGGTCCAAGAACAGTTGAAAAAAACCTATGAATCAGGAAGATAATTAGGCTCCACAACCAACACTCCATGTAACAAGCCTTCTTGGTGAAATCAACCCTCGCTTCATGAGGTCACCCTCCAAGGATACCGAAAGTGTGATGCGACATCATACCCAAGTATTGTGGGAATCCCCCCACAGTAATCTCTGTAGATACGTAGGAAATGCCAATAAGGTTACCAACTCGTAGTCAACCTCTAGGGGGGGTACAGTCGACAGTCAGGACCGAATGTATGGGTAGGATAAAAAAGTTCAAAGCTCTTCAAGAGAACTGAAGAAAAGTGGACCCTTAAGATTCCCGAGGACCCCAAACTATTTCAATATTCATGAAGGACCGAGACCAAATGAAACCAATAGGTTCTCAAGAAAAACCCCCAATATATGCTTTTTCCACTACAATTGGTCAAGATTTGGAGGGGTAATCACTGCTTCTCTTCTACACATGACCTCGTGTTTAGCCCCTGTGTTAGAGGGGGTTCCCGACTATGTCTATATGATAGTTGGATGTGATCACTCTTTAGTTTTCTACAATCTCGTTTAAAAATCTTGGACAATTTACTCGCTTTTCCTAGTCCAAATATTCTAATCCATTGCTACTGTTGGTGTACTATGAACAAAAAAATGTCGAGGTTATTTTATTAGTGTGTCAGTTGATTTTAATGGCTTTGTTACTAAAAAATGTCCATGAAGATGAAACTAATGATGTGTGAGACTCAATATCATGATGTGTGGTCTTCTTAACAAGCACTCAATATCATTAAAATTTTCAAAATGATTCCAAACTATCAAACAGATGTTTCCAAAATCCTAAAGCAAATGCAAGACTATCTCTTTCAAAACATGTGCCAAAACAAAAGTCCTAAGAATGGAAAAATTCTCTTTGTTTGATTGTGTGTACAATGAAATCTCTTCAAATGCAAAAGTTTTATGCTTCCTATCTTTCAATGAGAAAGAAATAAATCAATGTTTGACACAAAGGAACATGAAACAAAAAGAAACCAAACAAAGTGCACTGAAAAGTTTTATGAGAACTAAAATAAAACAAGCATGAGACAACTTCTTCAATCAAGGACTCAAAATGGTGAAAGAGAAAAGAAATCACTATTTGAAGACCTCAAAAATGAGAATCAAGAATAAAAAAATTCAAGATAAGGTTTGAAATCATGATAACATGAGTTTGAAAACCTTCATGATGAGGATTAAACCAGTGGTAAGACAGAACTTAACCAAAGTATCATGTTAACCTATGGCAGTCATGCTCATTCCCTAATTCTGAAGGGCTTTCAAGCTCAAAGGAGGCAAGAAAAGTTGGCAATAATAGTTTTTTTGATCAAACAAAGTCATAACCAAGATCAGAGGAATCTATTGCAAAAATCTGAGTGAAAAATATAAGGAGAAGCAAGCAAAATGGCATTAAAACCGACCCAGGGAGGAGATAAACGCTCCTATAAGGAGGAAAACAACGTTGAACATGGGTCAAATCTCCCTATAACACTGGTAGGGAGAATTTATAAGGGTTTTGAATGCTCTATGAGCCATTGTGGGGGAGCGTTGATGCCTAGAAGTGGTTGAAACAACACCAAAGTTTTCCTAGATTCACCAGAAAGAAGGAAAGGTTCAAGAAACAAGCATCAACATAAAAAAGATCAAAGGAAAACTAAGCTTCAATGGTATAGGAACCTAGGAATAGGAACAATCATCCCCAATATGGTTGCTGATTTTTTGTTGTGAGAAATTTCACCCTGTAGACAGGTTGAATTATGCCTAGATTGGGTTTTTTTCAATCCAGGAAAAAGGAGATCAAATGGTAACTAATTTTCGTTTATATCTACTTAGACAATCAAATTAGAATACCGATATGGGAGACTTACCTTCTTACGACAGTTGTCCTTGCTTCTCCAGACTCTGACGTTGTTGACCAAGGTCCTATGTGCGAGAGAGAGCCTACAAAGAACATGAAGAAACCACCTTCCTCTACACTATATTTTCAACTGAAGATAGATCTAACTATGATGAATTTACAACAATAGACATGTATGAATCAAAGACAAAAAAATGAATGGAATAGGCCAAGTTATATTAATAATGGAAAACATGGAAAAAATTACTACCTTGTGATGTTGCGCTAGCATTCCTCCAAGCTCTCTAGTCCATCCCTTGTCTAAATATCCCAAGATTAGAATGATGATGCTTTGATGGATTTCTTCCTCCAATATCAAAGGTTTGACACTTTGAAATCTTTTCTCCCCCTTTCACCTTTGAGTGGGCTCATTATATAGGATTTGGGAGGCTTAACCACCATGAAGGATTCTAGGAAATGGTTGAGGATTTAGATCCTTAGGTTAGGATTTGGTTACCCAAAATGTTTGGAATATGGGTGAATCAAATCATGACTCAACTCCTCAACCAAAACCACTTAAGAGCATCTCGGGGTTGACCCTTAGTATAAGGTGGGCTGACCAAATATTCCTCTAACCACTTCAATGCTCCCCCAATATGGAGCACAAAGCATTGTCAACACTCCCCCATAGTTCATAAAGGAGCATTTATCAAGGATCAACGCTCCCTGTACATGGGCAGGGGGCGTTGACCTTAAAAAATGGGTCAAAGCGCAATGTAAAAAGCATTTTTTTGACCATCTCATGGTGGGTTTTCTCCTCCACAAAGACTAGGGATCATGAAAAATGTTCTTTCATGGTGTCAAAGTGCACGTGACACTTAGTAAGGTGCATATGACACTTGATAAAGTGCATGGAACACTTATTAAGGTGCATATGACACTTTTGTGACACTTGCAACAATTAGGTGCATAATAGATGCAACACTTAAGTGTGACATTTTGGTCTGTAACAATTTCCAAGCAGCCAAGTGAGAACCGTTGCAGTGATGCACACCCTTAGGAGGTGCACGATTGCAAGATTTGGGTTGGAACACTGTGGGGATGTGACACATCCTAATTTAAAGCTCCTACAAAGTTGGAAATTATTTTCATAAATCAAATAACATAGATTGGTTTCTATATCGATTTACAATTCCATCGTTTTTTTCAAATTTGGGTTCATACCCATGCACGAGAGAGAGAGAGAGAGAGAGAGAGAGAGAGAGAGAGAGAGAGAGAGAGAGA
>JASDQU010241501.1:0-10235 GCA_032191745.1 Picea mariana
AAATCATGATTGCCAATGGTGGCTCCATGAAATGTGGAGGGTGTTGTGAAAATGTATGTCTCCAAATTGGTGACTACCACCTGAAATCTCATATGTTTGCTATCAACATGGGCGGTTGTGACATTGTGTTGGGTGCAGACTGGCTAAGGACTTTAGGTCCCATTCTCATGGATTTTAAGGAATTAACCATGCAATTGGACCAGGAGGGCCAACAATATAAGTTCCAAGGCATCACCGCCGGTTCACCTGAGATCATTAGTTCCCATCGCATGGAAAAGCTGCTAAAAAACGGTCATTCTGGCATTATTTCCCAACTTCATGCCACACAAGCGACAAAGACACCCTCGGTGCCGCAAGACCTCCAATCCATCCTCTCTAAACACCAAGTGGTCTTTTCCACTCCCCAGGGACTCCCTCCTTCCCGTGGTGTTCATGATCATTCCATTCCCCTTGTACCAGGAAGCCTTCCTACCAATATTCGTCTGTATCGTCACCCCTTTTTCCAAAAAAATGAAATTGAGAAAATGGTTCAGGAACTCATTAACGCAGACATTATCTGCCCTAGTACGAGCCCCTACTCTTCTCCCGTGGTCATGGTCTTGAAGAAAGAAGGTTCTTGGCAAATGTGTCTTGACTTCTGTGCCCTCAACAAACTTACCATTAAAGACAAATTTTTCATTCATGTCATTGATGACCTCTTGGATGAATTGAGTGGCACCCAATTCTTTACTAAACTTGATCTCCATTCTGGCTACCACCAGATACATATGAAAGAGGAAAACATTCCTAAGACTGCCTTTAGAACTCATGAGGGCCACTATGATTTTTTGGTCATGCCCTTTGGCTTGTGTAATTCCCCCTCCACCTTCCAAAGCCTCATGAATCATGTCTTCCATCCTTTTCTCCATCATTTTGTCTTAGTTTTCTTTGATGATATCCTTATCTATAGAAAAACCTGGAAAAACCATCATTCTCATGTGGATTGAGTTCTCCATCTACTCTCTCAGCACCAAATTTTCTTGAAATAGTCTAAATGTGCTTTTGGCGCCTCAGAAGTTGAGTACTTGGGTCATCTGGTTGGCAAAGACGACATCAGGGTGGATCCTAAAAAGATTGAAGCTATGCAAGACTGGCCTCACCCAAAGACTCTCAAAATATTGCATGGATTTCTAGGCCTAACAGGTTATTATCGCAAGTTTTTTAAGAATTATGGAAAGATTGCAGCACCTCTCACTTCACTCCTAAAAAATAACTCTTTCACTTGGACTCCAGTAGTTTCTCAAGCTTTTCAAACCTTGAATATGGCCATGTGCACCACTCCAGTCCTAGCCCTTCCTGATTTCACAAAGACCTTTGTCCTGGAATGTGATGATTCAGGGAAAGGAATTGGGGTTGTCCTTATGCAAGAGGGTCAACCTTTGGCCTTTACCAACAAGCAACTGTCTGAACCAAATATGGGAAAATTAATCTATGAAAAGGAAATGTTGGCTATTCTGCATGCAGTTGATATGTGGTTCCCTTATCTATTGGGGCAACTCTTCCAAAATAAGACATACCATCAAAGCCTCAAGTATTTTCTTGAACAACACATTTCCTCCCCGGAGCAACAAAAATGGATGACTAAGCTCTTTGGATATGATTATGAGATAATTTACAAGAAAGGAAAAGACAATGTGGTTGCAGATGCACTTTCTTGAAAATATGAAGATGAAGGATCTCTTTTTTCTCTCTCCTTCATTGTACCAGATTGGCTCCAAGCCGTTCGCCAAGAATGGCTACAAGATCCCAAAAGTTTGCATTTGATGCAACAATTGCAGTCCAATGCTCTAGTTTCCATAGGGTACTCTTGGTTCCATGATGAGCTTCGATACAAAGGCTGTTTGTATTTAAGTAAATAATCAAAACTTAAATCCACGGTACTTTTTGAGCTTCATGCTACACCCACAGCTGGGCACTCTGGGTTTTCCAAAACCTATGATAGGGTCAAGTGTTCTTTTTTCTGGGATGGTATGAAATAATACGTTCGTAATCTTGTCGCTGAATGTGATGCGTGTCAACGCAACAAGGGAGAAATAGTCAAATCTCCTGGCACACTACAACCGCTTCCCATTCCAGCTGCTATTTGGAGGGATATCTCTACGGATTTTATTACAGGCTTACCCAAATCAGGAAATAAATCAGTCATCATGGTGGTTGTTGATCACCTTTCCAAGTATGCTCATTTATGTGCTCTTCAACACCCATTTACAACATCCACTATGGCTCAAATTTTCATGGATCATGTCTTCAAGCTTCATGGCATGCTGCATTCTATTGTTTCTGATCGTGACCCAACTTTCACCAACAATTTTTGGCAAGAACTGTTCAATCTACAAGGCACCCAATTGCATCTCAACACAACTTATCATCCCCAGACTGATGGTCAAATTGAATTTGTCAACAAGTGTTTGGAAACATATTTGAGGTGTTTTTCCTCGGAAAAGAAAAATCAGTGGGCTCAATGGTTACCCCTAGCTAAATGGTGGTACAACACTTCATACCATACAACTACACGCATGACTCATTTTGAAGCAGTATATGGACAAAATCCACCTTCAGTTGTCTCATATTTACCTGGTGTCTCGAAGGTCCAGGCGGTTGACCAAACACTTACAGTTTGAGAGGCTATTCATTGTACCCTCAAAGAGAATTTGGTCATGGCACAGAATCGCATGAAGCAACAAGCAGATCAAGGTCACTCTGAATGTCAATTTGCAGAAGGGGACCGAGTGTTTCTTCAAATGCAACCTTACAAGCAAAATTCCCTCAAGGCCAATCATTGTCAAAAGCTGGAGCCCAAATTTTATGGTTCTTATACTGTTCTCAAGCATCTGGGACTGGTGGCCTATCAATTATATTTTCCCAGTCATTCTAAGATACATATTGTTTTTCATGTTTCATGCTTAAAGAAGGTGATTGGAACTAAGTTCCAAATTCAAACCAACCTTCCTGAGTTGGACGAAGAAGGATCCATTTAGATACAACCACAAGCATTTTTGGACTAGCGTGAGCATCGCCTGTGTCATAGAACCATCAAGGAAGTGTTAGTCCAGTGGAAATATACAACTCCAACAGATGCCACTTGGGAACCAACTACCATTCTGCATCAATTTCCACATCTCAAACCTTGAGGACAAGGATTTTTTTAAGGGGGAGGACATGTTAGGGACTTAACCCACAGATAGGTAGAACAATATATTCAGATGTAATAAAGGTCAATATTAATAAGGCCTTGCAATAAAGTAGAATAAGTCGAATGTAAGAAGACCTAATAGAATCTTTCTCTTCTAGAAGGATATTCCTCTAGATAGTTCTTTTTATAGACATATTTAGTATAAATAGGAGTCGAGGGTATGAGAACCCTAGCTTGGATATTATTGTAATAGAGCTCTGCTTGACTAGAGGTTTCCCCCTCAAAGAGGCCCTTGAACATTGCTCTCAGAATCAAAGTGTTCTTTCTGGTGTTATTTTGATATCATTTCAGTGTTATTGTGGTGTTGTTTTGGTTATATTGTTGTTTATCTGCCATTTCTGGCATTTTATTTATATTCTTCATACTTTTTATATCTAGAATATTACATGCAGTCACAAAGTGCAAAGTACATCTCCATGTTCTCCAACCATGCCTTGGCGACATAACCGTTTGTGGCACCCATGAACTAGGGAAACTTTACCTTCTCAAGTTCTCTATGAATTCTACCATTACCAGCTAGAGCGTGTTCTGAACCCTCATTGGGTACAAACACCTTCTCCTCATTTCTATCTAGTCGGTTAATCAAGGCCTCTGACATCCTTTGGAAGGACCTCATCAAACTAACCACATCTCCCACAACAACCTGCTCCTGCCCAATGACTTGTTCTTCTCCTTGGGGGTTAGACCCCTCTAGCATGGATGCTACTGGAGGCATCACACCTCCTCCCCTAGCACCACTTCGTCTACCTCCACGACGTCCTCTAACCATGATTACCTGCAGGGACAATTTCAATTTTAATTAGCGATAATTTTTAAGTGATAAGTTTAACACAGGGGAAGGCATAATGGTCCAAATTCATAGGGTTGAATCGACTCTGTTACCATATGTAACGTCTCGCCCGTTACCACAACAAATAGTGATGTACAAAAGGTAAAGATTTTTTTTTTCACGTTAGGAAATTAAAATCGTCACAACATAAATCAATAGCATCACAAGTGACACATCATCTTAATCAATAATGACACAAAACCAACGCATTAACATAAATAATAGAGACACATGATCAACACATAAACATAAATAGTGATGCAATTCAACACATCACAATCAACCGAAGAAAAATACTAATAAATGATAAATCATGTCACTGAATATTAAAAGAACTATCTGCCCAACCTATCATGCATGGTTAGGAACTCCAAAACACATAAGCAATGCTCAAGTCCAGGATTCATCCAATTGATTTTGACCACCCAAGGTCTCAGGAATGGCGACTATTCTAAGGAACAAGGAAGTATCTAAATCCCAAAAATCAATCACATGTCGCTACTCAACTAGAATTATCAACATACTTAATCATCAATTCATCATAGTGCAAATAATAATCTACTCTACCTAATAAATCTTTCAACAACAATTGAGCTTAATGAGTAAGTGGATTTTACATAAGAATAATAAATCAAGATCACATTTACAACCTTAATCTCATATAGCTTAACTATACATCTTCATCTTAAGGAATAAATAAATGCTAAAATTTCATAGTCATTAAGAGAACCCATAGGAAGATAAATCTTCTCAAGCTGTACATTAAATTTAACACTGCTTGCATTATGTATCCATCTATAAACTAGGAAATCATTCATAAACATCATTTATTAAGAAGTCAATGCATGCATAACCCTCCTTAATGAACTAAGAGGGTCAATCATGACTACAACATGGAAGGAGTCCAATGCTACCTTACCATTATATTGCACATGAACTATAATAAAGAAGAGATTCACATACTATCTTGCACGTCCAAAAGGATACCTAAGAGGATCATGGCATAATAAGGTAATGTAATGAGGACTTTATAATCCCATTGTGTATCTTAATGAGATAAATTATATTTTTATGCATCAAGGTAAGAATACTACTTTACATATCCAATTGTAATAAATAAGAGAAAACCCAGTCCCTAATGAGTAATAGTTATAAGGATTTTAATTATTAGTTCACGTAATCGTTTATATCCCATAAGAAGATTAAGTTCTTCTTAGGCAATGCAAAATATTTAACATTAATCTTTAATTCAATCAATGGTTCCATGAGGATCAAAACTTTCGAATGCTAAATTCAAGACTTCAATGCTGACTTAATTATTTTTAAAGTTGCTTGCATGTTCCTTTTGAAGAACTAATAAAATTAACATGTTATTACCACAATGACTTTCTTATACCTTCCTATATACCCATTAAAAATTTTAATATATATCAGCCCCATACATAATGGTTAAATAAAGGACTCACTGCTGACTTAATTCCATTCAAGAGTTGAGGAAATACCCAATCTAATTAAAAATGATACAATAATTAAATTTTAACCTGTAACTCTATGTTTATGGATTTAGGAAGGACCCACTTTATTTATCAATATAGTAAATGATGTGCTAAATCACCTCTTCAATATATGAACCAAGAAGACCAAAAAAATAAACTGTGTGATAATCTATGGCGGAAGCGTTCTCACATGGAAGGTACATTTTACAATTTAAACCCCCAATATTCTCGCAATCCAAACAAAATTGACTCAACAGGAAGTAAGGTGCAATCAATTCCTTTGGATAAATTGGGCAGTGATAACATTCAATCCAAATTTAAAATCCACACATAGAGGAAACTTTTTAGCAATCCTCCTATTGTTTACACCAGGCGTCAAACTCGGGTTAACCACCCAACGATAATTCCGATTTCCAGTTGACTAAAGAGGGTAAGCAGGACTGTGGTCATGAATCTATGGAAAGAAATGAACAAGAGAGGGAAAGTGTCTCACCAAGCCCCCTTAGCTTGGGAACGAAAGGACTACCATTAACACAGGGTCTCACTATTCAAGAGGCACATAAGGTAGATTCCTTCTATTGCTGAGTTTTTGTTTTTAAAAGGCAGAGAAGCTGTGATCTTAGATTTATCTATAGGCCAGAGGTAAGGACTACGTCGACAGGTTTGCAAGAGGTATTTTTAGCTCAACAACACATAGCGCCCGAAAAAGGAGAGTGCATGGCGAGTAGAGGAGATAGGTTTGTGCCACATGCATCAGTTACTCTGTGGTTCAACACATAAGAGAAAAGGGAGAGGTCCAAGTTTCAAGAGTTACGCTTGACACCATCCATGAGGAGGGAAGGAGATAAAGGTTTGAACAACAAGTGTTGATATCGATCTCTTAACTTCAACGAAGGGGGAATTCCCCGATAGTGACCCAAACTCCCAACCAAGAGCTGACAGCTCTACCACAAGAGAATATGGTGTATATTTTTACAAAAGTCTGGGATCCCCAAGGTAAAATACAACGACCAAAAATCTCCATCTCGGCAAGGATGGAATCCTAAACATACCCAAGGTCTTGGCGAGTTCATTAGAAACACTTCTACTCACTTGTGGAATGGTGTTCGCATGCCAATAATTCCATAGATTGGATTCAAATATTACTTTAGAAGGGCCCTGAAATTCACACCATAATTCAAGGGTGCGCAACCACCAGGGAAAATTGGTGAGTGGATTTCCCAAGGAACATGCGTAAATTTATTTTAAACAAAACCCGTAATATCCAATGGAAGTGTTGGGTATGTGTTATATTCTTTACACGAGTAGTAGTGTCTGAGTGTATGCGTTGGGCACGTAGGGGGGTTAGAGGAAAAAAAAAATTATGCCTTGGGAAACGTGACACCTTCCTCGGGAAACGTGTCACGTATTTAGGTGGTTTTTCGACACATGGTTTTTTCCAATGGTTTTTCTATTTCCGGTTAAGGAATTAGGGTTTTGGACTAATCCAAGTCATTGGGTTAGGTTTTTGGATGCCACTGGCTCCTATATGTATTTTGTATTGTAAACATTGTAACACGATGAATGAATATAAAATATGCTAGTTTTCCCGGTTTGGGTTTCCAAGGGAAAAATCTCTGTGTAATGTTTGTATTTGCCATTGTATATTTTCTACTCTTTTTCTGAATATCTATTTGCAGTAGATATTGTACAAGGTTAGAATTTACATTGGTATCAGAGCTAGGTTGGCTTCAGGGGGACGCCTTTGTGGTCAAGGGTTTGGCTCGAGACTGTGATAAGCCTTGCTATAGTGGGAGATCTGCGGTATTGTTTTTTAGGTGAAAAGAAATGGCAAGCAATTCGAAGATGGAGATCAAGAAGTTTAATGGGAAATTTTTTGAGTTGTGGAAGCTCAAGATGGAATATCTGTTGGTGGAAAGAGATAAGTGGATCGCGGTAGATCCAGGTATTGCAACTACAATAACTTCTGCAGATGATTGGAAAAAGTTGGATCGAAAGGCAAAGAGCACAATCTGACTGTGTCTCTTCGATTCAATATTACTGGATGTGTCAGAGGAAGCTACAACCAAGGGTTTAAGGGAAACATTGGGGAATTTGTATCAGTCTAAGTCCCTGGTAAATAAACTATTCCTGAGAAAGAAGCTGTATAACCTGAGGATGAGAGATGGAGACTCAGTGGCAGAGAATTTGAATGCCTTCAATATCTGTTGATATTAAAATTTCAGATGAAGATAAATGTATCAGTTTGTTGTGTTCTTTACCAGACTCGTGGGATAGTCTGGTTGTGGCCATAGGTAGTAATACAACTTCTTTCAAGTTTAAAGAAGTGGTATCATCCTTGTTGTCAAAGGAGATGACACGAAAGAATATGGAAGGACATAACACAGACGCATTATTTGCAAGGGAACGTTCCCAAGAAAGAAATAGATCTAGTTTCTCAAGTGGGAGATCTAAGTCTAAGGGTATATCTAAATATCCTGGAAATTTTGTAAGGGTATGTTGGAGATGTGGAAAAGAAGGTCACTACAAGAAGCAGTGTAGATCCAAAGTTGAGAAAAAGAAGGGATTTGAAGAATATTCTTCTACATAAGAAAATACCTCCAAGGAGGAAGGAGCGGATGTGTACTTGGCCTCTTCAAGAACACATGCAGATCATGAAGCATGGTTGGATGACTCTAGTTTATCCTTTCACATGACTCCCCAAAGGGAGTGGTTCTGCGAATATGAAATGTATGATGGAGGTAATGTTTTCTTAGGTAATGATTCGACAACCAGAATCATAGGAAGAGGAAGGGTCAAGTTGAGGCTCATAGATGGAAGGATTAGAACACTGCCTGGTGTTCTGCACATCCCAGGTATGTCCAGAAATTTGATTTATGAAAGCAAAATGGAAGATGTAGGGGTAAAAACAATATTTGAAAAGGGAACTTGTAGGATTGTTCGAGGAGCAATGGTGTTGATGAAGGGAGTTCAGTTTGGAACTCTGTATAAGCTGCTAGGAAGAACTATTAGTGATGGGTGTAATAGCTCCATTGTTTCTGATATTGAGTTGAAGAAGAGAGAACTCCTACAGTCTCTAGAGAAAAGGTTATGTTGTGGCATCAAATACTGGGGCATATCAGAGACAAGGGTCTTCGACAGCTACACAGTAAAGGTATGGTTGAAGGTATGTCTAACTGCTCTCTAGATTTTGATTTCTATGAAAATTGTCTATATGGGAAGCAGAATCGAGTAAGATTCCTCTGTGGTGCAATGAGGGCAGAAAGAATTTTACAGCTAGTTCACAGTGATGTTTTTGGACTTGTGTCGGTCCCATCATTAGGAAACTTTGTGTACTATGTCTCATTTATAGATGACTTCTCGAGAAAAACTTGCATATGTTTCCTCAGGAAGAAATCTGAAGCCTTTGACAGGTTTAAATATTTTAAGGCTCTTGTTGAGAATCAAACAGAGAAAAGAATTAAGTTGTTGAGGACAGATAATGGTGGAGAGTTCTGCGGGAATGAATTGAAGAATTCTGTAAGAAGTGTGGTATAGAAAAGCAGAAGACTAATCCATATACACCTCAACAGAATGGAGTTGCAGAAAGGATGAACAAGATGCTGATGGAAAAAACAAGGTGCATGCTTAGTGGTGCCGGGTTAGGGAAAGAATTATGGGTAGAGGCATTGGGTACTGCATGTTATCTGGTTAACAGATCACCCTCATCAGCATTGGATGACAAGACTCCACAAGAGGTATGGACTGGTAAGGAACCTTCTCTCACACATCTTAAGGTATTTGGCTATGATGCATATGTTCATGTTCCAAAGGAAAACAAGAGTAAGCTGGATAAGAAGGCTTAAAAATGTATCTTTATTGGATATAAAGATGGTCTCAAAGGTTATAAGCTTTGGAACTTAGAAACTAAGAAGGTAGTTTATAGCCGAGATATGGTATTTAGAGAAATGAAGGATATTGTTAAACATGAATTCCTACCAAGTAAGGACGAAGCAAAGAATATAGAGTTTGATTTAAAGGATGATGAATCAGACTCTACAAAAGAACATGAATCAAAAGAAGAAGATCCTCATACTCCGGTATTGAGGAGATCGGTTCGAGAAATAAGGCTACCGGAGAGGTATAGTCCATCCGATTTCCATTCAAATTTTGCTTTGTCTATTACTGATGATGATCCTAGAATTGTTACGGAGGCAGTGGATTCAGAGGATGGAAATCTCTGGAAAAGGGCCATGGAAGAAGAAATGACATCTTTGGATAAGAATGAGGCTTGGGATCTAGTGGAGTTGCCAACTGGAAGAAATCCCATTGGCAGAAAATGGGTATTTAAAAAGAAGTTAAATGCAGAAGGAAAAGTGAAGAAATACAAATCTCGGTTAGTAGCAAGGGGTTATTCCCAAGTTAAGGGAATTGATTTTGGTGAGAATTTTTCTCTTGTTGCCAAGTTAACCTCCATAATATTTCTGTTATTTGTTGTTGTTTCATTTTATTTTGAAATAGAACAAATGGATGTGAAGACAACAATCCTACATGGGGATCTGTGAGAAGAAATATATATGAAGCAACCATAAGGTTATGTTGTGAAAGGAAAGGAGCTGGTATGCAAGCTGAAAAAGTCCTTGTATGGTTTAAAAAAATCACCAAGGATGTGGTATAAAAAATTTGATACTTATATGTT
>JASDQU010241501.1:14181-26952 GCA_032191745.1 Picea mariana
ATACATTCCCTAACTATTATACATCATGTGTATATGCAGGTTGCACCATTACAGACTGTGTACATCGGGTTTTGTGCCCAAAATTAAAAAATAATGTTGGGTTTCCATGTCATGTCATAAGATCCACGATCCTTGACCTTCCATATACTGAAAACGTTCTTAATCGGCCCTTCAGTTCCACTTGAAGGATATAAATGGGCCATATCCAAGCCATGGAAAAGAGGAGAAAAATTCAACTTTGAGAGAAAAGTTAATTTGGAGAAATTATTCACTTCATATTGGGTCTGCATCCCTTTGTCCTTTGAAGTCTGAACACATTGTTCATCCCCCAAGCTCTTCCCTACTTGATTGAGAACCTCATTGTCTCTCTTATATGAGATTTCCTTTGGCGGAGGATTGAAGTGGTGGAGGCCCAGCTGGAAGGGACTTAGTTTCTCGGATCCGGACTGTGCCGACATGAAAGTTTGTAATTCATTCACTTCTGCTGATTACATTCTAATAGAAATACTCTTTTCTCGTCCAATTAATATCTTGAAAATATTTGAATTGTTATTCCATGGGCATATTTGTTATGAATGTTGATGGATTATGCTATTGAATGTGCTAACTTTATATATTATCACCATATGCTTTCATTTCTTGGTTGTTTAGGAAAAGTTGCAAGTGTATTGCTTTGGGTCAAGTGCTCAATGGTGGACTTCATCGATTGTATGGACGAGGTAGGATCTTTATCTTGTCTTGTTAGCATATTTGTTTATATAGCACACATGGGATCAGAGTTGATTTTTACAGTCATTTTTGTACGTTGTGGTTTACCCCTTGCCATAGAGAGATTTTCCTCGTAACAGAATTGACGACCATACTGGGGATAAAATCTTCTTTTTAGGGTTTGGAGTGTGTTTCTCCTTTGATTTCTCTTGTTTATATTGAGTTTCTTGTCGTCTGATTGATTGACAACCTCTGTTCATTTTGAGTCTGAATTTCTTATCCTTACCCTTAGCCTGACAGTGTTTTAACACACATACACAGGTTTTTACCTGATAGTCGTGTACATATGCATGTTGTCCTTCTGCAAGAAGCGTATATACACAGTTTTCCCATGAACAGTCATGTACATCATTCTTTTTTTCTTGGTTGTTGAGTTTGATGCTTGCTGGGTAAGTTTTGATGGTTGTTGAGTCTTCTTGGGGCTCTGTTATGACTGTTAAGCTCCCGTGGAATGATAGGAAACCTTTATTTGGTTGAATTTTAGGGCAATGCCTTTCTCACCATCCTTTTCATTGTTTGTCCTTGCATATTGGGATGGGTGTTTTCTTCTTGATATCCTACTTGGTTTGTCTCTGTTTACATACAGTAGAATCTTTATATCAAGTTGTTGTTCATTCCTTGCATTTTCATTCTTTTATATTGAAAATACAAAAATATTAAGCATTTTGCATTGTTGGCATTTGATCTTTTGGGTCCTTATCATTGATATTAACACATGTATAGAAAGATTGCATCTTATTTGGAATTGCATAACTAAATTGAAAATTACATTTGAAAAGCTTATCATTTATTGGGAATTGAAATTAGGACTTTGCATTTTATTCATATTCATTTATTTTACTTGTTGAGTCATAACATCATTAGTTTCATGACCGCACCTTTTTTGAGTAAGCAAGGCCACTACAAGCAACGTTGATAATTTAAAATTGATTAGAAACAATTTTATTTTCTAGGGTGCACAAAATAGCTTAGGATTTAGAGCCTTGGAATAGGATTTTGTGAGTAAACTTCTCCAAGCCTATTAAATCAACATATGTGTTTGACTAAGGGAGTGGTGAAATCCATTGTATAATTGGTGATGTCAGGAGGCTCCGCTTACATCGGAGTTAAGCACGAGGTCGCGTGAGGTTGGTTGAAGAGATATCCCCCCAACACCTTCTTAGCATCATATATATTTCTGGGGATCTATTCGTATATGGGGATCTTCCTAGTACCTTTACCTCTGTGAGAGGTGGTGCTTTCGAGGTTTCGGGCTTTGTTACCTTTCCCATACGGTAAACCTGACTTACGATTGTTCGCCTATGCATCGGTTATACCGTGTTTACTTAGTTGCTTGACATAGGTACCACATAGGTTACTTGTAGGGGTTATTTTGCAAGTACCTTGGGTCAGATAAGGGTCAAACAACACACAACCTTTATGGAGGATTACCTCTCCAGGGGGATCTGACCGACTGGTTGTTAAGCCCACGAGGGCCCTTATAACTGATTCTGATGCCTTTGATATTTTGCAGGGAGTCTCAGGCCCC
This sequence comes from Picea mariana, assembly GCA_032191745.1. Lineage (NCBI taxonomy): Eukaryota > Viridiplantae > Streptophyta > Pinopsida > Pinales > Pinaceae > Picea > Picea mariana. Next base: position 16,478 of record JASDQU010241501.1, read on the forward strand.
TCTTGGGCGAGGCATACCTACTTTAGGGAGGGAAGCCCCTTTCAACCACTTTATCCTGTTTGTGTGCATATTGGCCTTTTGTTTATTTTTGGTGTGCTCTTTGATTACTAGTTGGCCTTAGAATTTGTTTTTATATCTCAAGTCTTGAGTCATCGTGGAGCCAAACCAACTTCCCTACAGGTTTCACCACTTGTTATGATTACTACCCTATCTTAAGTCTTTGCCTTCTAAAAGATGTAAAGTTATCAAACGTGGTACACACACCTCCACTTACCAGACTTGTGATCATACAAGGATGAGTACTAAATCGAGTTAGAAAGATACTGGGAGTCCTTAAACTCACATAACCACTATAAGTAACGATACTCCTTCGTCACCTTCAACCACAATGGTTGTAGTGCCGAAGGTTCCTATCATCACTCATGTCCGTGCTAGAGTGAATACTCAACATATAGCCACAAACCCTTTTGGGTCCCTTTGTCACTCGCCAGGCTACAATATTCAGTCCATCCCTACGACCTCTAGCCCTTTTTGTTATGGTATGCCAAATTTCACATCGTAGTTTTCATCCTCCATCCCAACATCTACTCCAAATACTAGTATTGGACTTGGGGGCATGGCTCCTCCACATACTCCATTTTCGTTTGGTGGTGCTCATATCCCATAAATGACTCCTATAGTTAGAGGCCTTCCTCCTTTTCACCCAGGGTCTAATCCTGGTCCTAATGCCTCTGGATGGAGTATCCAACCTGGCGGACAAGCTACTGCTTACGGTCCATCCTTTACACATACCTTCTGTGTACCGATTCTAACCAACTTTTTTGGCATGATGAATCCACCTTTATCCTCTGGATTCACACCCAGAGGAGGTTAGTTTCATACCTTAAAAAATCCCCAACCTAGAGCCACTCTAGCTGGGGGAAGTTTTTACAACCCTCATCATAACATTCCTACTGGAATGGTTCCCAACCAACCCCTCATGAATCAGTTTGGAGGAGGGTCCTACAATCCCAGAAAGGGCCATGGTGCATACCAGAACCTTGGATGGGCTGCAATCCCCCAACAAAAATATTTCCAGGGAGCTTAGGGCCAGATGTTGCAACCCCATCTCCCTTTTTTGGACACGCTCAATCTTCTAGACTTTTCTAGATTGATGAATGACCCTATGCATCATGATCCAACATGCCCCCCCGTCCCCACCAAGCTTCCTTCAGATATTCCAAAATTCGAAGGCAAGACTGGTGAGGATCCTGGTGATCACGTCACTACTTTTCACCTTTGGTGCTCTTTGAAATCCCTTAACGACGATTCTATTCATTTGAGATTGTTTCAACGCACCCTCATGGGGGTCACCACGAAATGATATATAGAGCTACCAGGGGGGACATACGAAAATTTTAATCAGATGGTTTTAGTCTTCCTCAACCACTTCTAATTATCGGTTTGTTACGATGTTGGCATAGAACTTTTTTCGGCCTTCCATCAGGAAAAATCCACCCATATCTCGGATCACATCCAAGAGTGGCATATACGGAAGAGGTTGATCAAGGCCTACATAGCCCCATAATTCATGTTAGAGTTGTTCCTTAAGTCTCTACAACCTTATATTTCGAAGGATGTTTCTACATCTGGGGTTACATTTGAGGAAGAAGCGATTTTTAAATCCTAATAGTTAGATATTATATATGATCAGTCTAGGATGTTATACGAGATTCTTCTAGACGCACCAAGGTCAAACTATGACCCTAGAAAAAAGCTTGGGCCTCATGCCAATGGCATTGTAGGATCTGCCAATGTAAAATATGCAGACTTGGTGACAAGACAATTGAAATATTTGTCTCTAAACTAGTATGTAGGAGGGACAACTTCATTTGTGTCCTCCACTCCCACTCAGTCGTTGGATGTACATTCTGTGCAGTCATCGACTAATCCAAATGGTAACCAATAACTAGGAGGGAATAAAAATAAAGGACGTGGTAAAAATCGTAAGGGTGGGAAGAATAATAATAAACCCAAGGACAATGGTAATAATGAGAAGTCAAATAATAATGTTGGCGGGGGAAATAAAGAAAGAGAGAAGATGAAGTTTCCCTGCAAGCTTTGTACAAACAACCACCTTACCCATTTATGCCCCAAACTTACAGAAGCTGGGAGGATTTTATCTCTACCGCCCATTGTGTTGACTAATCCTTTTCCACATAATCAGCACATGGCCTCAAGCTCCTCGAATGTCGGAAATGCAGTGAGTGGGAGTCAAAACCCATTGACGCAAGATGATGACCGTCTATGCATCAATATGGTTAAATATGAGGTTAATTTAGCCACTCGGTCTTGCGATTATAGTTCTCCACAGACTGTACCTGGTCTAGAGTCTCCCCCTCCTCTGGACACATCCTTACAAATAAAAAAACCAGAGCCCCAACCTCATATTATGAAAGGAGTACTCAAGTGATCTACCCACAATCCTAATGCTAGAGTCGCGCAAAATTACTCTATTGTTGAAGATCTGGGTCAAACCCCTTGTCCGATGTTGGCTCTGGAGGTACTCCAAACGTGTCCTTCACAAAGGAATTCCTTGCTGTCTGCATTAGGAGCTCTAGATCCTTGTGGCTCTAAATTTATCATGTTTGACGTCACAGATGTGAAGCCTCGCTTTCCTTACTATGTGGAATTCTAAATCCACGTGGGTTACTCAAAGTATACCATCAAACGTACTGTTGTTGATGAAGGCACTGCAACATGTGTGATGTCCTTGGTTTGTTGGAAATCCCTCATCTCTCCGACCCTTTCTCAATCTCCAACCATGTTGAATTCTTTTGACGGTCGTTCCTTTCGTCCTCGTGGTATTCTTCCTTCCTTCCTGGTCCAGTTAGGTGGGAAGACGATAGAGGTGGATGTCGAGGTGGTTGATGCACCCCTCGACTCTAACTTGTTACCAGGATGCAATTGGACTTATGTTATGACTGCAATCGTATCGTTTGTCTTCCACACTATTTTCTTTCCTCACGATGGGAATATTGTGACAATCAACCAGTTGTCCTTTGCGTATGCTAGCCCCAATGCATCTGTTGGAACATCGATCCGCGTGATCGAAAATTATTAGCTGACAACTGAGAATATTGGTGTCAGAATGTATTCGTCCCTTATGGGTACCTTCGACTTCATGGTAGGTTTCATTACTTCTATGTGGAGGTTTTCAAGTAAATTTTTTTATGTAATCTATGATTTTGATCCTTCTCACCAATCCCATATCCATTTTGCTTTATTTAAAATGCATTGGTTGGAGATCCATAAGAATAGGACCAATAGTTTTCTTTGGCTATCAAAAGACTTGTATTAGAATACATGGGAGTTAGCCAGTTGATGATTTGTCTTGTACATAAAGGGAAAGTTCAAATAAGATTCAATAAGAGATCTCCAAGTCACTGCCTGTTTTTATTCATTCAATGAGAACGAGGTCTAGTACTATGTTTCATTATAGGACAACATGTTGATGAATCTCATGAACACAATGTTTATGTTGAAGGTTGCATGAGGAACATGAACGTGGTGTTATTTACTTAGATGTATGTACTGGAAAAGCACCAGTGGCCAATGTAGAGAAGAAAATTCTGGAGCATCACACTCATGCTTGGATAAAGGATTTATTTTTCTCACGAATGACAATCATTCTCCAAACCTTCAATGCATCTTGTGTTGCATCTCCACTCGAGTATGAAACTCCTTCAAACTTGTCATGAAGGTACTTCCAAAATGTCATGCATGTTGGGGAAACCTTGGATGTTGTTGTATGTCACGCCAATAGATGCATTGACTCTGGTTTTCAAGAAAGTCAACTTCAATGCCAGTAGAATTTTCCTAGCACCGCTAACCTGAGTTTCTCCAACCAAGAAACAATCAAGTTCTAGTAGCAACATCAATGATCTGAAAATAGAAGGCTGACTTGTTATGCTATGCAAACACCCCTACTTCATTAAAATAAACTTTACAGGACCTTGCTTCATGTGTTAAAATATGCAAAATAAACTTATGTGTTAAGTTTATGCTTCTTCCTTTAAATGTTCATGTATCTTCTTGTAAATGCTTATGTGTGAACAAATGTTCTTTTAAATGGTTAAATATGTGCTTGAAATGAAAACACATCAACACAACTTGCAGCAAATAAACCATCAAACGCACAACAAGAACAACATGATAAAGGAGTTCACCCCCCTCCGGGCTACATCTCCTTGAGCCTCCATAATGGACTTGGCTCTCTGGGATTAATTAGTCAAAAGTTCTTTTACAAGCTTCTGCTCAACTCCAATGGAAAAACAAACTACACCATTGAGATCAAAACACATAAAAACCCCAAAAATGACTAATACAACTCTGAAAACGGATCATGGCTCATCCGGGCATGACCTCTTCTACATGTGGCCATAAGCTTCTCTGAGCTTCTCTTTGGAAAAAACACCTGTAAAAGTCCTCAAAAGCCTCTGAAACCTGTCCCAATGTGTTCAGAGCATAGCAATTAGCCAAACATGATATTTAAATCACAGAAAACAGATATAGGCTCACCAAACCATGTCCTCCATCAAAGAGGGCTTCGAGCTCCCTGAAGCTTCCTGGAACTTCAATGGTGAAAAACTTTCTGAAGAAGACTTCAAATGGCTATGAAAATGGCACCAATGGATCCAGCACGTCCAAAAACCCCTGGCTGGGCTTTTACGGCACCTCAATCGGCCAACAGATGAAGAAGTTAGGCCTCCTCCATTTTTCTCCTTCAAGCTTTGCTGGAACTGGTTCTACAAATCGCACCCTTGTGCACATGAACCTGGAACACGCTCCCAGTGCACGTTATAACCTGGCACCGGGCGTAGCCGTGCCAACGGTGCAAACCGTAGGACGGTTAGGGCGCCTCCAGCCCCCAACTGCCCAGCACCTGGGCACATGGTGGCATAAGACCTCGGGCTGGGCGAAAAGGTGGTTAACGGTTATAAAACCGTGCAACCAAACCTGCGCTCCTTTAACTGGTCATATGGTATGCCCATAGGGCCACGGGCCAAAATTTATTTGAAAACCTGCGCAAACATATACAACCGTGCGCACATCGTGTTTTGGTATAACAAATGTAATATATATGGCATATACAATGTAATAACATTGTTCCCGTGCACATTTAAATCCGCGCACACATATAGTCACATATAACACACAATGAAAAGTAATGAAACCATGGGTCATATAAACCCGACACCAAACATTCCGCGCCAATGGTCATATATCAATGCAATGAAACCACGGGTCGGGGCTAAGCCTCGGCCCGACCCCCTTTCCAAACAACACAACATATCAAATTAAATATATAAATTCCCATAAACCTAACAAGCCTCATGCGGTGGCATCATGGTTATCGGAGGTGTGTGAAGGTGTTACATGGGAGGACATGTTATGGGGTCGAACCCCACGGCCGCCAAACTTTTGAACCAATGAACCAAAACCAAATAGCCAAACTATGAGTGACACGTGGCGCCCTCCGATTGGGCCACGTGTCCTCATATTATTTGCCCATAAATGAACACATGTCAACATCGTATTTGCCAATCAACCGACCAATAAAAATGTGCCACATCAACCAACTGCCATGTCATCATGATGGTACGGCCCTGCCACGTGGCCGTACGGACTGCCCAGTCAACATTTTTTTCCTGTTTGATTTTCCAAACAGATCGCTATATCTTTCGCTCCCGACGTCCGTTTGAGATGAAACAAATTGCGTTGGATTCGTGACGACGAGAGATACGCTCACGTCCGATTTAAGGCAATTCTGAGAACGTTGATTTTTGGGCTAAAATTTGACCCCTGGTCCAGATTTTGATCAATCAACAAGAGTACAATTACAACTCCTTTAAGACCTACAATATCAATAGTACATTCAGTTCAAACATTGGCAATAAGAGGCAACTAGATCAACTTTCAACATTTGTCTCTTAGATCAACATACATCAGATAAACCAGAGTTCAACATTTGTCTCTCAAATCATCATCCACCATAGGAGGTAAAGTTGGGTAAGTAATTTATATTTCTAGGTAGTCATCTAACTTGGAAATTCATGCACATGAAACTCTCAAAGCTTTTCATATTTACTATTCCTTCATTTCCTTACACTTTACCTCCTTATCCTCTCACATTTCATACTCCATTGTCCACCCATCATCATCCATTTTCATGTGGCATTGATGATCATGCAGGGTGATTGAAGACTATATGCACACCTTGTAGTCGAGCAACATTTATCTATTCCTATCTTTGTTGCATGAGGACATGCAATGATTTAAGTGTGGGGGATATGTTGGGCCTCGGAATTGACATATTTTACGATGCCATTTAACCATTTTCCACTTACTTTACCATTCCATCCTCTTTCCTTTCATCACTCATATTTCTGTATTTGTCCATTTCTACCCTATATGAGCTTCACATGAGATATGTACACTAAAGTGGTTGATTTCTCATGTTTTGATGATTATTCAGAATATACTTTGTGGTTTCCAAACTTATTTGCAACAATTCAGTAATTTGAAATTTATGTGACTATTGGAACATGCATCTTATTGTTCTTGTAGTACTACTGAAATTATGTAGTGACATGTTTCTAGAAGAAATTTTGCCATGGAACTTCCATCTAGATGGATACGAATTAGAAAAATCAAAGACATGGGTTTTGTGCAAAATGCCCCAAATTAGGTGACAAACAAGAAGAATTAGAAAACAAGAAACATTTTGAGAGATATGGGAAGATATTTAAGACAAGTTTTCCAAGAAATCCTATAGTGACCCGAATTCTTGTAGTTACGCCTTTTGTGGACGAATTTGGGAATATGGTTTTGTCAACGATTATGTTGTTGTGCTTCCATGTTATTCAAACATGTCCAACATCCATTAAGTAACCTCCATTGCCTTAATAAAGTTTGTGATGGTTGTAGATCCATGTATTTTGGATCTGATCTCATCTTGTTGTAATCATTTTCCTTCTTTGGAATGTAAGCCATATGTATAAATGTAAGAAGGATCAATGTAATGAGAAGATGATAGGCCGAGAAATAATCATTGTGTAATCATAGTAATGAGAAGGATAATTCCGGAACAACAAAACTTGTTTCAAATCAATAGATTTCCATTATAGTATTTATTGGGAGTGTATTCCTAGGGAGGAAGGGCCCACTCCCTCTGGTATATGCTTCCTAAATAGTTTCCTTTTGTTGTGTGAGTTTATTTGTTTTTTAAGTTGTAGTTTCAATTATGTTGTGTGGTTCTACTAATCCTTGTGAGAACAAGAATTTCATGCTTGATTTACCGTCAGTTTAGTTGGTGATTCTCTAGACAAAGAATTGTCAGAGATGCATATTGATGAAATTGATGGTCACCAATCCTTCATTGGTCGACAACTACTCATGATAGATATCTTGTGCGTACACATTAAGTTTCTAAATTCTATTGTTTATAGTTTCAATTGAAGGTTGTTAGTCTAAATCATAGAGTGAATCCAATGGAGTGTTGTTAAATATAAGGATCTATATTCAACCTGCAATTTTACCTTAGAATATTCACTATTAGATGAACAACCAATTCTATTAGTTTTGCTTCATAGTTCGTTAGAAAATGTTGTGTTAGACACTTTGAGATTAGCTCTGCATATATTGTTCTTGGCACTTCGTAAATTTACAAACTCGGATTGATAATTAATGCATCGAATTATTACCATATAATTTGCCCCACACCTACAATACTGAATTTATATTGCTATGATTCTACTGCTAATTCTTTTGGCAGTTTCAATTTCCATCTTGATGCTTGGTGTCACATCACTCGTATTAATGAATTTGAGGTTCTATCCAGGTCCACAATGTCACAGGATCGCAAGCATGGCGGTGTGTTTTTATTTTATTTTTTATTAGAATAATTTTAATTTGAAATCGTTTTCCTGTTTTTAATAGTTTGAGGTTATAATTTCAAGATTATTACGGTGATTTTGAGAATAGATTTAGTTTGGAATTTTGTTCCTTTTTAATATGATTATAGTACCCATTTCCTGTAAAAGTTGTTACAACAATTATAGTTCTTCCTGCGACATTGAACTTGTTACCATATCATAGTTGTTATAACTATTATTATATGGCATTTTAAGCATTGAGACAATGCATTTAATAATGTGTTTAGGTGTTTTTTTTTTATCTTTTCAACTAGCAATTTACCTTGCACATATCATTGTTTTTTCTTGCTATATATGGAGAAACTTGGGTTTTTAATGATTATATATATATATATTGACTACAAAACTATATAGAAATGCAAATGATCCTCCTCAATCAAATATATATATATATATATGCTTTGACTACAAAACTATATATAGAAATGAAAATGATCCTCCTCAATTATAAAATGCAAAAGACATGGGATTGAGCAAATTTTTTATTGTGAAAAAATGTTAATATAGAATATGCATCAAAGTTAAAATGTCTTGGATATTAGCTTGTAATTTGAGCAAAGTTCTTTGTAGGTATTTGAATTCCCTTAACAAGCTTAGAAGTGGCTATAAGCTCTGCAACAAGACAAGCAAGTGATAGATAAGATAATGAATATGAGAATTCGATGAATGATTCGGTACATATATAGGAAGTATTTAAGTAGTAAGATAGTTTGGCATGGGGATAGAAAATATAATGTGGATAACAAGCAGTGATTGCAATAATCTCTTTTATGAATCCTTGTATGTACTTATTAGCTAACCAAATTAAAAAGAATACAAAAGAAAATTGATGTTTAAATTCAAACATAAAGCCAACAAGAGAATTGCAAGTATCCTTGTATGTACTTATTGGCTAACCAAATTAAAATGAATACAAAATAAAATTCATGTTTAAATTCAAACATAAAGCCAACAAGAAAATTGCAAGTAGCAAGGGTAACAAAACTATTAATGAGCAAAAGAGAATCCTCTGCTATAAAATTTAAAAATAAAATAGTGGGGGACTTACAATAATTCCTGTTATGATGCGAGGTTGTCTCAACTATTTGAGCAAAAAGGATAGTGTTATGTTGACAAGTAGCATAATGTAGACTTGCACTATGAGTCACAAAATCCATGGGATTATTAGCCTACCATGCTTTGTTGGATGTCATGTTCATTAATTTAACATAGTTATGTGAGGTGTTGTTCAACCTGGTAGTATCTCTGATCACAATAGTACTTGATTTTCTTCCCACCCCAGATGAATTGACCTTACCCTCTTTGGAAAAATAATGATCCACGCATCCCAACCCCCTAAAAATTTATCAACCTCTTATCATTGTTTGGGAATTCAGATTCCCCAACCTCTTATCATTGTTGGGGATTTTTAGGGGGTTGGGGAATTCAGATTCCCCAACCTCTTATCATTGTTTCTTTAGTTGGAAGAGGTTTTGGAATTCCTCTCTTGCTTGCCAGGACCACTTTCGATGCAACTGCTGGAAATTAAAACCATTCCCATAAAACCTCAATTCTCTAGTGCTCCAGTGCAGCAGAGGGTCTTTAGGGCCAAAGTTGGTTTAAAAAAAAGTCCAGAAATCTACTTAATGACTATATTTTAGTTCAGTAGTAGTAAAATATCAGTTTAGGGATTTGAACCTTGCATTATAAATTTTCCATGTATAGTTTAGTTCAGTTCAGGTGGCAAGTTGTATAATTTATGTTGGTACAGGGGTAATAAAACCCTAAACCAATGTTTAAAAGCTATCTTGGATATTTAATCTAACACTACGTGGCTAAGATTTTTTCATGGCCATCTTTTGTTAAATTGAGGTGCTTAAAATCTATCTGGGATGTTTCATTTAACACCTGGTAAGTAAGATTCCTATTATGTTTATTTCCCTATAATAATAGTTTTGCTAAATTTGGTTGTGTTGGAAGGATGAATGAGGAGGCATAGTTGCTTTGCTAAATTGGGTTGCATTCGAAGGATGAATGAGGAGGTTAAGATGTGTTTGATAGGTGTACTAAATAATGGATTTGTGATGTTGAAGAGAGAGACTAGTGTGGTTCTTCAAGCTATTCTAGTTTGATTAATTAATGATATGCTACTTGCTTTTCAACATTGTGTATTCCTTTCACCCTACACTTCTTCCATATGGACTAAATTAAAAGTTCTCCACTATATATTTGTTAACAAAATGTTCAATGTTTGGAGAGATCTATTTCACATGGACTAAGTTAAAATTCTTCTATTGTATAGTTGTTAACAAATCAATTCCATTGAATTCAATGCATTTTCAAATATTATATAGGATTATTATAAAAATAATAATAGAATAAATATCTATATACACATGACAACATTTAAAAATATATTAAATTAATGTAAGTTATTTTAATTTTGAATTTATTAAATATTAAAAAAGATGAAATATATAAAAGTGCAATTTTTTAAATTAGTTTTTATTTCTAAGTTTA
>JASDQU010241501.1:27072-37885 GCA_032191745.1 Picea mariana
TTAGAAGGTTTTAAAGATTTCAATTTATACTTATGACATTGTGTTGGAGAAACTTATATTTTCGACACACTAGTTCAGTGGGAGTTAACTGACTAGTTCTATTTTAGACTTTCCATTTTTAGACCATCACTATTATGCATGCATGCACTCCTAAGGAAAAACTCACTGTTAGTTCACTTTTCTTATTTATGGAATGTCCTTCCCTATATGAGTGTGTATCACTCATTCATTCATTGTATTCAATCATTGATCAACTCATTGGAGTAGTGTAAATATATTTTGTCATTCTTCCATATTGAATCTCTCATCATTTTTTGATAAGCTTTGTTTTTACTTGCTTTAGCTAGGTATCCTGTATAGGTTTCTATGAAACATTGGCATGGTATTAGAGCTAAGCTGCTTGGAGCAAGCCAGAAAATACAAAGATAAGGAAAATCGAAGTTTCGGTGAGCAAAATCAGAGTTTCACACCTTTTTTTGTTGAAAAATGCAATCATCGCACCTTCTCCTGGTCGAAAGAAGCAGCTGTTGCACCCAGAGTTACGAATTTTCAAATTCTGGAGTGGTCACACCCTATACACTAGCTAAGTGCGTCATGGTCGCTTTGTGTGATACAAGATCTTTTCATCGATATGACTTATTAAAGAATTGTATTAACTGAGCATAAAATGAAGTGCACCATAAAGAAGGAATAACTCAATAATGAAGAGACATATGCATCAGGTATGAACACAAAAAAATTGATAACGAAGTTCTTCCCTGGTGGACTACGTCTCCTAGTCCTGCTCTTAAATGGGTAGGCCTTTTTATTAACTCAACAAAAGAATTTGGAAAAATACATAAGTATACCTCATTCTGGAGTTAAGTTGCAGAATATTTGCTCAGATCATAAAACAAAAAACACCACTGAATTTGTGGCATCAAATTACCCAAAAATGATTGTCTTCACGCCTCGATCTGATTCTGACACTTTCAGAACCATGAGAAAATTTGTCTCAGTTTCCGTGCCTACACATGCAATAAATTCATGGGAAAAGTTCTTGTTTTTCGTGCCATGTCTGTACGGTCGCGCGCCCTTGGTCTGCCCCCCCGTGCACTGGAGAAAAAAAAAATTAAGTAATAATGGGGGCGGACTTTACCAAGTCACACCCCAGCCCAAGTGGTTGGCGAACATTGCAAAGGCAGAGTGGATAGGGGAGATCCCGGGGTTGAACCCGTGAGCCTCCTGTTTTTGGTGTATGGTTATAACTTTATGGTATATTTGGTTGGTGGTTTGGTGGAGTCTTTGGCAGATACGGTTAAGTCTGGTGGAGCCTTTGGCGGATATGATTAAGTTTGGTGGAGTGGTTTCATCTGGCCAGATTTGGCAGAATCCTATAAAGTTTGGCAGATTGGGGGTTGGTGCCAGCCAACCCTGCCAATTTTTTAAAATCCTGATGTTGGGTGTCCTTATGCATTTTCCTGCTGCCACATGGTAGCCCATCACTGGGCCATGTGGTGGTCTTCCATTGGGACAAGTCACCACTTTCGCACTGTTAGTGCCACATCATCCCTGCTCTGTCAGCTTGCCACGTCACCTGACAGGTGGCTATACGATCTTCCACATGACTGTATGGACTGCCACGTGACACTTTCCCATTGGTCCACGGATTGAGCAGAAAAGTCCAAAATCGAGTGACACGTGGCAGCCTCTGGTGCTGCCACATCATCATGATGACATCAGCATGACACGTCACCCTGTGCATGTGCCACGTACCTTGTACAGACGTTGACATAATTTGTATTGATGCTGATGTCAGCAATACATATGTTGACTCATCCCTGCTGACTGGGCTAGGTTGACCAAAACTTTGACCGTGAATATCTTTTGATCTGTAACTCTGTTTGACGAGCCGTTTACGTCGTTGGAAATCTTGCGACACGCTCTTTGTGATGATTCCGATTTCACTGAGTTTTGAGGACTTTGAATTTTTTCCCTTTCTCTGTCTGTTGAGGCCATTTTGAGCTTCCTGAGGTGCTTCTTCGAATTCTGAGTTATCTTTTAGTCTTCTCTGGATCCTTTTTCGATCAATCAACAGATAAGTGAGGCAAGAGTTCCCTCACCTTGTCCTTCTCAATCCACTTTGCCTTGCTTGGATGTGTACCCTTTAAGCCCACTCAAAGATAATCAACATCACCCTTACGTGAAGTCCTCATCCTCCTATACAGGATGATATCTTCCTTCAACTTGTCCAAGTACTCAGGAGAAAACTCATCAACTGAAGGTATTTAAACTTCCTTACCCTAATCCATGATCATGGGAGGATAAAAGGGTTTCAAGTTTTCTACATTTACAACTGAGTAGATCTTCATATACGGTGGAAGATCTAGATGAAAAGCATTGGTACCGCTTTTCTCCAAAATAGTGAAGGGTCCATATCGGATGGGCTTGAGTTTCTTTCCTTCACCCTTCAATCTCTCCTTGATGATGTGAAGCCATAACTGGTCTCCAACCTGGAACTGATGATCAACCTTGTGTTTGTCATGCCGAGATTTATACTGTGCTTGAATTTTCTCCAACTGTTCACTGACTGATTGGTGTACTTGTTGGATCCTATGAATGAACTTGTATTCCTTGTCTTCATTTCTTTCTTCATTTGAATCGACATCTCTCCCATACATCAAGTCCAAAGGGACCTTAGGTAAATATCCAAAACATGTCTCAAATGGCGAACATTGAGTGGAAGAATGTAAGGCTCAATTGTAAGCATGTTGTACATAGGGTATCTATTCATCCCATAACTTGGGATGCTTGTTGCAGTAGCCTCAAAGAAAAGTACCACTATTCGGTTAACAACCTATGTCTGTCCATCGGTCTGTGGATGGAAAGAAGTGCTCCTCTTCAACTTGGTGTCCATCATTCTCCACAAGCTTGTCCAAAAATCTCTAAAGAATCAAGTATCTCGATCCGAGACAACGGATGTGGGTAACCCAAAGTGAACCCAAACATATTAAAAGAAGAGATTAGCAGTCTGCTCAACAGTGATATGATTTTTACATGGCATCAAGATACACATCTTACTAAACCTATCCACTACAACATACAATTAGTCATGATCCATTTTAGACATTGGTAAACCCCCTACAAAATCCATGGAGATAATCTCTCATGGATGGGATGGAACATGAAGTGGTGAGTATAGCCCCAATTTTCTATTAGTGGGATTACAAGTAGAACACATCACACACCCCTCTACATATTTAGTTACAATTTATTTCATACGATGCCAGTAACAAAACCTCTGCATACGAGCCATANATGTTCCATCCCATCCATGAGAGATTATCTCCATGGATTGGATGGAACATGAAGTGGTGAGTATAGCCCCAATTTTCTATTAGTGGGATTACAAGTAGAACACATCACACACCCCTCTACATATTTAGTTACAATTTATTTCATACGATGCCAGTAACAAAACCTCTGCATACGAGCCATAGTTTTTCCTACCCCAAAATTCCCAGACACAAGAGAAGTGTGAGCTTCTCGTATTACATGAACTTGTTCACTTGTAGGAATACAAAGCTTTCCTAGATGGTAGAGTAGTTTTCCCTGCATACGATAGTTCTCTACCTATGCAGCATGGGATAGCTTCTCAAATACCTCTTTAAAATATTCATCAACAACATATCGTTCCACATAGTTATCATGAGATAAATAAGCATTCTTCAAAATAATAAAAGCAACAATAGGAGGTCTAGAAAGCATATCAGCTACCTTGTTACTTGTACCCTTTTTGTATTTGATTACCAAATGAAACTGTTGAAGAAAACCCATCCACCTGTAATATCGAGATTGTTGTAGCTTAGTTTGTGCTTGGAGATACTGTAAGGGCTGGTGATCTGTATGTATGATTGTTTCCTTCCCTAACAAGTAGTGCTTCAATTTCTTTACACTTTGAACTAATGCATACAACTCTTTATCATATGTAGGATAGTTAACAATATCTTGGTTAAAAGTTTCAAAGTGGTAACAGATAGGCTTATGATATTGCATCAATATTGCACCCATGGCGTATCTGCTGGCATCTGTCTCGATCTTAAAAGTATGTTGAAGATTCGACAATACTAATACTGGTGTGGTATTGATCGTTTCCTTTAAAGCGTCGGAGGATTTTTGTTTCTTTCCTCCCCACTGAAAAGTGTTCTTCACACTGGTTAAGGCATGCAAAGGAGATGCAATAGATGAGAAGTTTGAAATGAATCTCCTCCAGTATTGAACTACACCTAAGAAGCTTCATATTTCGGTTACACTTTTGGGCTCAGACAAATTTACAATTACATCAATCTTGGAAGGATCAATTTTCCTCCTCCTACAATATGACCTAAGTACACAAGTGCAGTCTTGCCAATTTCACATTTGGACAATTTTACATATAATTTTTCCCTTTGCAAAGTATCTAATACTTTCTTTACATGCCTTACATGTTCATCCCAAGTCCCACTAAATATAAGAATGTCGTCTAAATATACAATTACAAAATCATCTAGAAATGGCCCGAATACATCATTCATCACACACATGAAGGTTGTCAGAGCATTACAAAGCCCAAATGGCATAACTAACCACTCAAACAATCCCTATTTGGTTTTAAAGGAATTTTTCCATGCATCCTATTCTGCAACCCTGATCTGATGGTATCCATTGTGCAAATCCAACTTAGTGAAATAAAAAACATTCTTTAATTGATCAATTAAATCATCTATAAGAGGAAGAGGGTATCGATTTTTTCACTGTGATTTTGTTTAAGGCTCAATAATCGACATACATTTGCCATGTGCCATCCTTCTTTGGCACCATCACGATCAGAGAACCACAAGGAAATGAACTGGGCCTGATGATCACTTGATCCAATAAGCCTTGTACTTGCTTTTTGATCTCTATCATCTCTACAACTGACATCTTGTACATGCCCACATTAGGAAGAGAAGAATCCTGTTGAAGATGTATTTCATGTTGGATTTCCCTCTTAGGAGGTAATCCATCTGGTTCCTGGAAAATATCATCATACTTAGAAACAATATCAATTAATTCTTTCTTGTGAGAGGGATCACATCCTTGGAAGGCGTCGGATGTTCCAACATCCTTTTCCCTTACGACCATGAGTACATATCTATTATTAGTGTTTATGAGTCTCTTCATTTGTCCTGCACTAACAAGTGTGGTGTTTACACTCATGCTATGGGCTCTAACAATATATTACACTCCCCCTTTAGCAAGGTGATATTTTTTCTCATGACGAAAGAAGACTTATTTTCTATCATAAAGATAAGGATTCCCTAACACTATGCCACATATATCAAGTGATACAACATCCAAATCCACTTCATCAATCAAATTTGAAGAAATAGAAAATCTGACCCTACACTCCTTGGTGACATTAAGTTTTTCTTTATCACATACCCAACCAAGAGGATAGGGCTTTAGATGTGGTTTAGTTTCAAGACCCATATTTTTGACAAGTGCTTCAGATATCAAGTTTACTTGGGAACCCAGATCAAATAATGTATCTATCTTAGTGTGCTTAGATACAACCCTTATGTGAAATAATTCATTCCTATTTCTTTCATCATCATGAGATTCATTATTGGAATTTGAACTAGCATGAAGGGAATATTTAACTTGTACTCCAACTGTTATGATCTTTCCTTCGTCTCCTGAATTAGAACCAAGATCTTGTTGCACTGTAGCAACAGTCTTTGTCTTATCCTTTCCACCGAACTGTTTCGGTCTTTTCTCTGGATGTAATTTCCAACAATGTTTATCATCGTGACCATTCTTCTTGAAATGAGTGCAAGATGGATTTCCTTCTTCCCTCTTTACAATGACGGTCTTTTTGTCCTTCCTTTTAAACTTTTTAAACTGCTTATGTGGAATATTGGAAGGTTTCTTTGTGGGATATTCTTGAACATGCTTTCCCCTGTTCTCAAGGTGAGTGGCTTGCACACAAACTTCCTCAAGACTGGTGTTGTTAAACAATAGTAAAGTACGACGAATATAACTGTGAAGTGCGCCAATATACTTCATTAAAGTTTCATAAGAATCTAAAGGAATATTTAATGCAAGAGATTTCTTCCTAAATTCTTCCTTGAAACTTTGTACAATTTGACCTTTAATTTGTCTTAAAGTTTGTCATTCCATCATTCCATCATTGCTTTATGTAAATAACCCAATGGATAAAATTTCTTCCTTATTGTTGATTTAAATTCCAACCATGAGGAAACAAGATTACCACACTTACTTCAGTCATGAAGTTTTCTCTCCCACCATATGAGAGCGGTGACTTCCAACCGAAGAGAGGCCAATTGTACTTTAACTCCCTCTTCATCACTCTGTTGAACACGAAAATATAATTCAACCTGTCGGATCCAATTATCTATCTTATCAGGATTAACATCTCCATTAAACATAGGTAAAGAAAAATTTACATCAAGCTTTAATAATGGTTTCTTAAAAGAAGCTTTATGGCTAGAATGATGAGAATGATGAGAATGCTCATAGGAAGAAGAGATAGAACTTGATGGTGAAGACAGAGGCTCGGGAGGGTCTCCTCCAACCCCTTGATTCACTGAAGCATTATCATATGCTTGTGCTTCCTTTTTCTTCCCTTCCTTCTTCATCCTCTTCTCGTAGTCTCCATACATTCGCTCGACCATTTCTGACATGCAACAAAAGACCATATGGAATTTTTTCTCCTCTTCATCACACTTGTCCTCTTCGGCCATTTTCTTCCTTCGGGATGCACGACCAACTTCTGGGTTGAAAGTATTAAGTGTTCCTTCACCTTGCTTATGATTGGCCCTAGTAAGCATTCACACTCAACAATTCAAGTCAAAGATGACTGCTTTGATACCAACATGATCCAAGATCTTTTCATTGATGTGACTTATTAAATAATTTTATTACATGCGCATAAAATGAAGTGCACCATAAAGAAGGAATAACTCAATAATGAAGAGACATATGCATCAGATCTGAACACAAAAAACTTGATAACGGAGTTTGTCCCTGGTGGACTATGTTTTCAAGTCCTACTCTCAAATGGGTAGGCCTTTTTATTAAATCAACAAAAGAATTTGGCAAAATACATAAGTATACCTAATTTTGGAGTTAAGCTGCAAAATATTTGCTCAGATCAGAAAACAAACAACACCACTGAATTTGTGGCGTCAAATTACCCAAAAATGACTGTCTCCATGCCTAGATTTGAGTCTGGCACTTTCAGTCCCATGAGAAAATTTGTCTCAGTTTCCGTGCCTGCACTTGCCATAAATTCATGGGAAAACTTCTTGTTTTCTGTGCCATGTTTGTATGTTCGCGCGCCCTTGGTCTGTCCCCCCATGCACTGGCGAAAATTAAAACTTAAGTAATAATGGGGGCAGACTTTACCAAGTCACACCCCAACCCAAGTGGTTGGCAGACATTGCAAAGGCAGAGTGGATAGGGGAGATCTCGGGGTCAAACCCACGGGCCTCTCGTTTTTGGTGTATGGTTATAACTTTATGGTATATTTGGTTGGTGGTTTGGTAGATTCTTTGGCGGATACGGTTAAGCCTGGTGGATCCTTTCGCGGATACGGTTAAGTTTGGTGGAGTGATTTCATCCGGCCAAATTTGGCAGAATCCTATCAAATTTGGTAGATTGGGGGTTGGTGCCAGCCAACCTTGCCAATTTTTGAAAATCCCAATGTTGGGCGTCCTTATTCATTTTCCTCCTGCCACGTGGAAACCCATGACTGAGCCACATGGTGGCCTTCCATTGGGTCACGTCACCACTTTTGCACCATCAGTGCCACGTCATCCATGCTCCATCATGTTTCCATGTCACGTGACAGGTGGCTATAAAGTCTTCCATGTGGTTGTATGAACTACCACGTGGAATTTTCCCATTGGTCCACGAATTGACCAAAAAAGTCCAAAATCTAGTGACACGTGGAAGCCTCTGGTGCTGCCACATCATCATGCTAACATCGACATGACATGTGTTTCCCTCTACATGTGCCACGTACTTTGTATGGATGCTAACATCATTTGTACTGATGTTGACGTCAGCAGTACGAAATTTGACTCATCCTTGTTGACTGGGTTAGGTTGACCAAAACTTTGACCGTGAATAACTTTTGATCCGTAACTCTATTTGACGAGCCATTTACGTCGTTGGAAATCTTGTGACGCACTCTTAGTGATGATGCCAATTTCACTGAGTTTTTAGGACTTTGAATTTTTTCCCTTTCTCTATCTACTGAGACCATTCTGAGCTTCCTGAGGTGCTTTTGCGAATTCTGAGTTATCCTTAGTCTTCTCTGGATCCTTTTTGGATCACTGTGTCTTAAGGAAAGGAGAGACCACCTCTTAAAGTGCCCTTTTTGTAGTGATTTATCAGTTTTTCACTTGCAGATTGAGAGTAAATTTTAGGGGTTCTCAGACACAGTGGGAGAGATGGATACGTCACCAATTCTATAGTAAAACCTGGTGGTAATCATCATACCATACAATTATTTTGAATGGATGTCGAAGGCATAATTCCAATTCAAAAGGAAAATACTGTACAATTTGACGATGGGGATAGAAACATAACCTACATCAACAATTGAGAAAACCAGTTGGGTGAACCGAAAGGATGAGGCCACATGACTTGTTCTTGAATTTATTTCAACTGATTTATGGTTTCATGTTTCTGCATGCAAGAATCCAAATGCAATCTGGACCACCTTGGAAATTCTGTTTGGAAAGAAGGATGAGATGAGAGGTCATATGCTTGAGGTAGAGTTGAATACCTTGGATCCTAAATTTTTTGATAATATACATGGTTTTTTTACCAAGTTTAAATATTTGATATTGAGCTTGGAATCTTTTGACCCTCGATAGATGGATATCACAACCCACATGGCCTTGAAATTTCTTATCTTAGACATAGGTGGTTACAATATGCTAGATTGGAGATGAAGGAAGAGAGTCGGTTTGGCTACCAAATTGTTAGTGTCAAGGCAAATCATCAAAAATAAATCAAATGCCCAACATGGAATCATACAGATAAATTATTTTTCTTAGTCATTGAGTGATTTCATGATTGAAAGCATGAAATCGTTGCTTTACATTCATATGTTCCTCGTATACTTTGATGTTTGACTCTTTCTTGGGTTGCAGATTCCCATGCATGAAGATGGTCCTAGAGCCAAGCGAATAACAAGATGTCCATGTCAAGACCTTTCTAAACAATATCAATGTTTCTATTTCTATCTTGGAGAGGCGAAAATGGTTGAACCAACGAATATGTTATTAGATGTCACCAACAGGAACTAACCATCAAAATGTTCTTGTAGCTACAATTTTTTTGGAAACGAAATACTACCATAATAGGAATAGGAACAAGAACATGAATAATAAGATATGGAATGAATGTTGTAGGAACTCTGAGCATATGAAATGAAGAGGATGACAAATTATTATTACTTAGGTTGCAAAGCTATACTTGAAACTGATCCAATCAACTATAGGTGGCATTTATTGATTTATTTATTGACTATCCTACCCTACTTGATAAAGAAACCCCTTCCTCAAGTGTAGTAGTATCTCCAATGAATCCATGTGCGCAATAGAATCTCAAATAAACTCATATCCAAATATGAAAAATATACCTCAATGAATGTCTAGATATGAGGAACCAACTGCTCTGATTGATATGGTGCCAAGAAGTGTTGAAATATGATGTAATACCAAGTAATGATGGACCTATGGAACCATACTTCAATGTAGTCAATGTTCCCTTGGTTCTCTTGTTTATTAGAACTAGGTTGGATGTCCTCCCCTGCCATGCCATGAATATATTTTGACAATTTTTGATCGGTCTCTGGATCTAATGACATGCATGATATAAATTCCTCAATCTATGGCTCTAACGTCTGCTCTTTGTCAAATAATTTCCATGGATCTTTGGTCCTTCTAGGTCTTATTGATGATGTTTCTCTTGAAATTTTGGATCTTGGATCACTTCCCATGATGGATATATGTTCCTGATTGTTGTCAATATCTTCTCCTTTTGAGAAGCAAAGATGTTTCCTATTGGTGATAGGATTTGAGAGATTTCTTGGAGTAGCATCCTTCTTCCTCAACATATTCTTGAACATTATTGAATACATCTTGTTGTCTGATAATCCATGTCTTTCACATGGATTAGTGTATGGGGTTCTTACAGATAAAAAATTACAAAGCAAATTCGAGGAAAAGCATGCACTCAAACTCTCATGCTAATAAGGACATGTTGTCACCAAGACCTTATTGACATGAGTAGCGAATCAAACTAAAAATATATAATACACTCACTTCAAGACTAACTCCTTAACCACTTCCCTGACAACAACGCCAAAATGTGGAGCAAATTATATGATAATAATTTGTTACATTAATTACCAATCCAGGTTTGCAAACTTACAAAGTTCCAGGCACAATATATGTGTTATCCCCAATTTCTAGGGATAACTGAGGAGATGATGTCTCGATGCCCTTAGGTTGCATACATGAAGTACCAAGAGACATATGAATGGCATCATCCATTTGCACAGACAGAGACCTGCATCACCACCATACCAACTCGGTTCATCACAATGGAATTCACTACATAAACTTGCTTCTGAAAGACGATGGGTATTTCTCCATGAGGTACAAGTCGGGTATCATGGTAAGTGTCACTTTAATATTTGAGGCATTTGAGTATGTTTCATTTAAATCTTCTTTTGATTATGTAACATTTTCTCGGAATTATGCTCTTTTCCCTA
>JASDQU010241501.1:37935-55001 GCA_032191745.1 Picea mariana
CGCATATCCCGAAATTCCGACTGGCGAAATCCCAAAATGAACGTAGCGTTATATATATATATATATATTGGCGTTTCGGAGTTTCGACTCCCGGGAAACCCAGATGCGAGACTTCTTGTCTTCGCATATCTCGAAATCCCGACTTGCGAGATCCAAAAATGATAATAGAGCGGATGAGATACGATATTTCAGAGTTTCGACACCCGAGATATCTAAGGGCAAGTCTCTTGTACACGCCAGTCCCGAAATCCCAACTTGAGTGATCCCGAAATGATAATAGAGCGGATGAGATACGGTGTTTCGACACCCGAGATATCTAAGGGCAAATCTCTTGCACTCGCCAGCCTGAAATCTCGACGTGCGAAATCCTGAAATGACATAATGTGTCTAGAGTTTGGACGTTTCGGTGTTTCGACACCCGGGATATCTAAGGGCAAGTCTCTTGCACTCGCCAGTCCCAAAATCCCGATGTGCGAAATCCCGAAATGACATAGTATGTCTAGAGTTTGGACGTTTCGGTGTTTCGGCACCCGGGATATCTAAGGGCAAGTCTCTTGCACTCGCCAGTCCCGAAGTCCCAACGGGCGAAATCCCAAACTGACATAGTGTGTCTAGAGTTTGGACGTTTCGGTGTTTCAGCACCCGGGAAACCCAAGGGTCATTTCCCTTGTACTCGCCGGTCACGAATCCCAACTTGCGAAACCCCGAACTAATAATAGCGTGGATAAGTCTTGATGTCTCGATATTTCGGCACTTCGAGAGACAAGAGAGAAGGGGAACACATGCATCGCGATTTCCTGAATCGTGAAAGCCAGAAGCACCTCTCTGGAAAGGCCCGTGGTCATAGCCAACGATCACATGGGTAAGGATAAGGGATGGTAGGGTCTGCATCAGGCCCCATAGGAATTCGAGGATTCTCTTCCTCGGGGAAAAGGAGGAAAAAGCCGAAAAATATTAGTTCCCGTAGTGGGTGTGTTACATCACCTACAGGAATTAACCATCAAAATGTTCTTGTAGCTACAAAATTTTTGGAAACGAAATACTACCATAATAGGAATAGGAATAGGAACACGAACATGAATAATAAGATATGGAATGAATGTTGCAGGAATTCTGAGCATATGCAATGAAGAGGATGACAACTTATTATTACTTAGGTTGTTGAGCTATACTTGAAACTGATCCAATCAACTATATGTGGATCCTACCCTACTTGATAAAGGAACCCCTTCCTCAAGTGTAGGAGTATCTCCAATGAATCCATGTGCACAATAGAATCTCAAATAAACTCATATCCAAATATGAAAAATATACCTCAATGACTGTCCAGATATGAGGAACCAACTGCTCTGATTGATATGGTGCCAAGAAGTGTTGAAATATGATGTAATACCAAGTAATGATGGACCTATGGAACCATACTTCAATGTAGTCAATGTTCCCTTGGTTCTCTTGTTTATTAGCACTAGGTTGGATGTCCTCCCCTACCATGCCATGCATATCTTTTGACAATTGTTGACCGGTCTCTGGATCTAATGACATGCATGATATAAATTCCTCAATCTATGGCTCTAACGTCTGCTCTTCATCAAATACTTTCCATGGATCTTTGGTCCTTCTAGGTCTTATTGATATGTTTCTCTTGAAATTTTGGATCTTGGATCACTTCCCATGATGGATATATGTTCCTGGTTGTTGTCAATATCTTCTCCTTTTGAGAAGCAAAGATGTTTCCTATTGGTGATAGGATTTGAGAGATTTCTTGGAGTAGCATCCTTCTTCCTCAACATATTCTTGAAAATTATTGAATATGTCTTGTTGTCTGATAATCCCCGTCTTTCACATGGATTAATGTATGGGGTTCTTATAGATAAAAAATTACAAACCAAATTCGAGGAAAAGCATGCACTCAGACTCTCATGCTACTAAGGACATGTTGTCACCAAGACCTTATTGACATGAGTAGCGAATCAAACTAAAAATATATAAGACACTCATTTCAAGACTAACTCCTTAACCACTTCCCTAACAACAACACCAAAATGTGTAGCGAATTATATTATAATAATTCGATACATTAATTACCAATCCAGGTTGTAAACTTACAAAGTTCCAGGCACAATATATGTGTTATCCCCAATTTCTAGGGATAACTGAGGAGATGATGTCTTGATGCCCTTAGGTTGCATACATGAAGTACCAAGAGACAAATGAATGACATCATCCACTTGCACAGACAGAGACCTGCATCACCACCATACCACCTCGGTTCATCACAATGGAATTCACTACATCAACTTGCTTCTGAAAGATGATGGGTATTTCTCCATGAGGTATAAGTCGGGTATCATGGTAAGTGTCACTTTAATATTTGAGGCATTTGAGTATGTTGCATTTAAATCTACTTTTGATTATGTAACATTTTCTTGGAATTATTCTCTTTTCCCTATATCACCTTGGTGGTTGAAATTGTTCCCTAGTAAGTGGTCACCCTTAGGGATGGGTTTGCTACTGGGAGGTCTCCTTGACAAGTCATCATTCCATTCTTGATCATACTTACCATGTTCCACACTTCATCCTCTCATCTCCTTATCTTTTGGTATTTTCGGGTGTACTAACCCAAGAAGGGATTGTACCTCATTTCATGGGAAGAAAGGGTTGAAGGCCAAGAGAGAATGTAGCTGGAAAAAGATAAAATCCAAATCATAACCTTCTAGGTTCTCTCCCAAAGAGGTCTTGATAACAATAAACTGTTTATCCTAAATAAAATCAAAGACTTGCAAAAACAAGTATATATATATATNAATTTACCCCTATGACACTCTGTGTACCTCTCCCTTCAAGTGACACTATGGTACTTCCCCCCAAGATTTATTTTACCCATAGGGAGTACCCAATCATTCTGGACCTTAATTAATTAATGACAGTAAATGGGCTTGGAAAAAGGACGCATTGAAAATGAAGGCGCATCACACCCTCTACAAAGAAACCCATAAATGAGACACTACAAACCCTTGTATGTCATGAAACCTATGCCCAAAAGTATTTCCCCCACCCACTTCATCTTCTCCACATGACTTAGAGAGGGGTCCACCTGGGAAACAATCCTCGACTTGAGGAATGATCCACCCAATAGGTCACTTTGTCAACCCTCCCATACTTAAACTTGGAAAACTACATAGGGTCTTTAAGCACTTGTTTAATTTGATGAGGTAGCTTTTGATGTACATGCTCGGATGGATATTATATTAGATTTGATTTTACTTTCCATGATGATTTGACTTGAGATCCTTGGAGGGCACACTTGTTTGTCTTGGCATGACCTTGTTGATGGATGTTTTGGAGGAACAAGCCTAGCTTGGGCCTTCATTAGGGAAAGAATCCCACAGGTTGGATGATGATTGTATCCTTTGGAGGTTTGAGAGACGCCTTAGAGGACCTCTCCTAGCCCTTCATCACCCCAATTATTTTCCTTTGGAGGCTAGAGCGCTACACTTTGGGGCTTGACGTTTTGTTAGGGCTAGGGTTTTAGTGGTGATGATGTTGTTTTGATGGACACTTGGAATTTTTGGAGGAGGAAGATCCTTTGCACCACATATATGAGCCTAGTGAATGAATAAGGAGCCTTAGGAGTCCCAACGACCTCCTCCCTTTTCTCAACGACTTTATACAGTGTCAAAAAGTCACCCTAGAGAGGGTTGACATCACCTTTTAGGGTTTCTTTTGTGCATTTTTTAAGTTATATTTAAATTTATTTTATAAAGGGGAAAAATAAAGGGAAATATCTCCCTTATTTTGTGGTTTATCCTTGTTAAGTGGACACATACGTTTTTAGAGTCTTTTGTATAAACAAGGATCATATTCATTTCATTTGGAACATAACTCTCCCATTGTGAGAGGAATACTTGTTTGAAATTTGCACCCTCTTTGGGCAATTTGGATTATCTCTCTCTTGTGGAAATCTATTTTGGTGATTTCTCTTGGTATATTGTGGAGCTAAGGTGGTGCGCACCTCTTGGAGACTTTTTCTTTTGCTTATGGATGGATATGGTTTGGTAAACTAGGGTTTGATCTTGCATCTTGTGGAATTGATAAGGAAATTTCTGCATTAATTGATATTTTCTTCTTCCATGCTATTCTTGTTTGAAACCCAAGGAGGATTATAAGTGTATACACCCTCCACCAAGTTTCATCTCATTTCTTGGTTGATAAGTTAGTTTTGGCAAGGTTGCTAGGAGGAGTACAAGGGTGTACACCCTCCTAGATTTACCTTAGTTTGACTTGCATGCCCTAGGGAGTAAAAGGGCTTACACCCCTAGGAATATTGTGGGTCTAACTCTCACATCCGAAACTCCACTTACCCAATATATTAAAGCCATTAATCTGAAATTTTCATTGGAGAAATCAATTGTTTGCATTAGGTAACACGATTTTACGAGATTTTCAAATTGTTTGAAGCAAAATCAATTCTATGCTTTACTAGCTTTCTTGGGCCACTAGGGCGTCCTCTTTAGCCAGGGAAATATTATTGATGTTATGAATTAAATATACAACCATTAGGACTGCAGTAAATTACTCTCAAACTTTTACTTTAACTCTCTTTTCAACCATCAAAATTTGCTTGAAAGTTGTCATAATAAACTTCTAGTCATTGTGCATCTTTTGGGTGGTTTACTTGTAAGGTTGGAATTTTCTGTTGTAGCATATGTTTGCTACAGCCATAAGGCTGTCATAATATCTCTTCAATAACACCATTTAATAACCTTACATTGTTGCTAAAGTATTGTCTCATCTCACTTGAGTTATACTAGTCATTGCTAGCTTATTTCTTGCATCTTTAACTAGACTTTTAGTGACTTATTTAGTAGTTCTAATTATCATATACTTGTTGATATATACATTTGTTTACTATTGTAGTTTGGGACAATAAGCTTCACTTTCTTTTCTACTTGATCTTTGATCTTGTATACTTGTTTTTTCTTGTGTCTCAGGCATGTACAACTATTTTCTGTAGGTACTCAAGCACTTGGCAACCATTGACCATCTCCAAGACTTGTTTCCAAGCCACATTCCAGTAGTTTGAACTATAGGGGCATCATCTTCCATAACTTCACTTTCCATCTCATTTCCCCCTAGGGTCACTTTGGATTCCCCCCTAGTGAAGGATTTCACTTTCACTGAAGTGAGGGGAGGGTTTATCTAAGGTGATAGTGGGTAAACTCTCCCATAGTTCTCTCCATCTTGTGGATTGGGTCGGGATTTTCCCAACCCTACAATTTGTGTGATAACAATATGCAGAGCTAATCTCAAAGTGTCTAACACACCATTTTCTAATGAACTATGAAACCAAACTAATAGAATTGGTTTCTCATCTAACAATGAATATTCAAAGGTAGAATTGCAGGTTGAATGTAGATCCTTATATTCAATAGTATTCCGTTGGATTCACTCTATGAGTTAGAGTGACAACCTTCAATTGAAACTGTAAACAATAGAATTAAGAAAATTAATGTGTGCGGACAAGATATCTATCATGAACAATTGTCGACTAGTGAAGGATTGGTGACCATCAATTGCATCAATCTGTGACTTTGAAAATTCTTTGTCCAAAGAATTACCAACTAAATTGACAGGCAATCAAGCATGAAATTCTCGTTCTCACAAGGATTAGTTGAACCACACAACATAATTGAAACTGAAGCTTAAAAAAAAAATAAACTCACACAACAAAAAGAAACTATTTGGGAAACATATACCAGATGGAGGGGACCCTACCTCCCTAGGCATACACTGCTAAGAAAGACTATAATGAAAATTTCTCAATCTGTAACAAGTTATTTTATTCCAGAATTCTCCTCCTCATTAAAATGATTACACAATGATTATTCCTCAACATATCCTCTTCTCATTACATCGATCCTTCTTACATTTATACATATGCCTTACATTTCAAAGAAAGAAAATGGTTACAACAAGTTGAGACCAGATCCTAAATACATAAATATACAACCATCACAAACTTAATTAAGGAAATGGAGGATACTTAATGGTTGTTGGATATGTTTGAATAACATGGAAGCACAACAACATAATGTTTGATAAAATCATATTCCCAAATTCGTCTACAAAAAACGTAACTATAGGAATTCAGGCCACTACAGGATTTCTTGGAAAATTCGTATGAAAGATCCACCCATATCTCCCAAACTGTTTCTTGTTTTCAAAATCTTTCTAGAGGTCATCCAATTTGGTGTATTTTGCACACAACCCATGTCTTCGATTTTTCTAATTCATCTCCAGCTAGCCATAAATTCCATGGAAAAACTGTTTCTAGAAACACATCACTACATAATTTATGTAGTACTATAAGAACATAAAGATGCAAATTTCAATAGTCACATAAATTGCAATTACTGAACTTTTGCAAGTTAGAAAACCACAAAGTCTATTCTAAATAATCAACAAAACATGAGAAATCAACCATTTTAGTGTACATATATCATGCGAAGCTCATATAAGGTAGAAATGAACAAATGTAGAAATATTAGTGATGAAAGGGTAAAGTAAGTGGAAAATGGTTAAATGACATTATAAAATGTGTCATTTCCAAGGCCCAACAACAAAGAATTGTATTCTTGGTTGACGACCATTTTTCCCAAACCTAAAAAATAATAGGAATTCCTTTTAAATAAAGCAAAGTTTCTTCCACCTACGACTCAAATTCCTCAAAACTCTGCATTTTGTAGCGTCTACAGACCTTTGACCTTTGAGAGCCATTGATCCTATGAAACTTCCCACAATCTCTGTAAAGCTTTTACTAAGATTAATACATTTGAGTCGACAATTATTCGGAGGATAAAGGACACTCTAATAGTAGGCAAAGGAGCTTATGTTGGTGCCATCAACCAGAAGATTAAAAGAAAACTCAAAGAACACAAAAGAGGTGGTTGTCACGTCATGGCAGCCCATAAATTACACTGCCACAGACGTACCCGACTCTAAAGTAAGATGACGTCTCCCGTTATTGCATGACATTTTAAGTTTTATTTGATTTTTTAATAATTTATTAATATTAAGTGAGGAGAATTTGCTTTTACATAAAATATATTATTATTTTTTATTTTATTTAAAAGGTTATTGACTTTGATTATATTACTTACGCTACCAAGAGAAAAATTTAATGTAGGCAAAGACAATCAACTCATTTTTTTTTTTAAGAAAATAGAACCAAAACTTCTTACACCAAATTACTTATTTTTATCTCTTTATTGAGTAACTTGTATCTCTTCATAGTAATTATTGTATGATTTTTTAATAACTAAATTTTTATTTAGTAACTTGTATCTTTTTATACATTGTAATTATTGTATAATTTTTTAATAATAAAAATCAATAATTATAATACTAAAATATAATAAAAATCAATAATTATAATACTAAAATATAAAAGGAATAGATTAACTCGGCAATAATCTTCCCTCCTAAGTAACTTTCTTGCATTGGCATTCCGGCAACCAACCACCCTTCGTGTGCACTGTCCTAGAGAGTCTGCCAAGTAGAGTACACTGCCAGTCAAATTAGTTCACCCTGCGCGAGTGAAGGGAATCATGGATGGCTGATGTCATATCTTGCACCTGTAGATTAAATCTCTATCCATTATAAATTATTAACTCCCTGCGTTAATTCACCATTAATGTAGATGGGATGATGACGTACGCGATGGAAGCCATCATATCTTACACCTTCACATTAAATCTCTATCCATTATAAATTATTAACTCCTGCGTTAATTCACCACCAAACATTCACGCCTTCGACTCTGCGTCCTCCAGCATAACATACACACCAGTGTTTCGTTCAACCTTCATTCGACCAAAACTTAGAGCGAGCTTCACGGTAAGCCACACCAACGCTTTGTTCACCCCTTCATTTGACCAGAGCGTGGAGCGAGATTCACGGTAAGCCATCGATGCTTGATAATTTCTTAGTAGGACATTTGAATTCAAGCATAATGTTAGATTTGGGGAAGATTACTAGTGGGGAGGGAAGATTGCTCCCGAGATAGCCTACTCGCCAGTAAATATTGCTTCTGGGAATGATGATCCTCTGCTCGCCAGTAAATATTGCTTCTGGGAATGATGATCCTCTGCATTAGGTGTTATATCTTCCTTTACATTTTCATCCTGCTTCACCTCTGAAAACTGCATCAATGACAAGTGACAGACTGAGTGCTTTGCCAGACAACTTACTCTCCTCTGAAATTCTTTCAAAACTCTCTTTAAGAGATGCAACACGTTGTTCTGTGTTATCTAGTAGATGGCGATACCTCTGCACTTTATTAACCCATCTCAAATTTACCAGCGAATGTTTCGCTGAAGGTGAAACAACAAAACGAACAATTAATAGTGTCCTGTTCTTTCATTTTGCTCAGCTTGAAAGTTTTGAACTTTCAGTTTCCATGGGTGATATTGACAGAGAGAACATTGATAAATGTTTTCAGAAATGGGTTCAATGCGCATCTTCAAAAAGAGTGAAACAAATTGCTCTCAGAAATATTTTGACTGGCAGTTTCTTGGATGTTCCAACTTCTCTATTTTCTTGCGAATGCCTAACATTATTGAAGCTCGAGTGGCTTTTCTTTATACGACTACCCTCTTACTTCAGCGGTTTCAGACACCTTGTGACCTGTTCCTTATCATTCATCTATACAAATGATGATATACTTGACCGTTTTGTATCAAAATGCCCTCTTCTTGAAAATTTGACTGTTCAACACTGTACAGGGCTAAGAAATGTGAATTTTTGCAGTCAATCTCAAGTGTCTAGATTTTACTGGGTTTGAGTGAGAAATCTCAGTGACAGTGAACTGCGCAAAGCTGGTGAATTTAATAGTGTGTGATTGTCCCAGGATGTCAATGTTGGAGCTCAAGTCTTGCGGGTCTCTGCATTTGTCCACGACAGAGCTTAACGTACTTAAAGGCCTTTCTCCTACAAACTCACTGAAGAAAGTTTCCCTTCATGGGTTTTGTAGACAAGTGGCTTCTCTCGCAATTCTTGAAAGTTTGAAGAGCTCTCAATAGAAAGTAAATGGTTTAAGGTGAGTAATCGTCTTTCTTTTAGCATCTATGTTAAAGCGATTAAACATCGTAATTTTATTTAATGGGGAGATTTATCACACAGAATTTGGATTGCAGAACCACGCAGGAAGCATCGAGGCATCAAGTCTGACCCTTTCACTAAAACGTCTGAAGAAGGTGCACATAAAGGTTTCAATTTTGATAAGAAGGAAATTGCTCTGTTAGGTTGCCTTTTCAAAAGTGCCCCTTTGCTGCAAACAACAACACTTACACTGCCCATATGTTCCCAATATACTCATGAACAGAGCTTCCTAAAACAACTTCTGGGTTTGAAAAGACCATGTGAAGCAAGCGTATATATAGCAGAAAAATATGAGGACTACTGCCAGCAATGTAAGAGATGCCTTATTTCTAATCGATATAAATATGTATATGAAGAATGAAATGTTTGGGATCACTAAGTTGACATACTGTTAGAATTTCATGGCAAATACAATCTCCCATTTTGTCCCTCTCAACTGTAAATACTAGGCTTATACATTCTCCCATTTGGTCCCTCTCAACTGTAAATACTAGGCTTATACATTCTCCCATTTGGTCCCTCTCAACTAGAAATACCAGGCTTATGTAGTTAGTATTGCAAATATTTTTTCATGGTATAAAATTACCAGGCTTATGTAATCCATATTGCTAATGTTTTTTCATGGTATAAAATTGTTTACAAGTGAAAAACCCCAACTATATACTAATCATATGCATTAGTATGAAAATGAAACATAATTTAATAAATACCAAGGTTATGTAGTCAGTATTGTTGATGCTTTTTTCATGGTATAAAATTGTGTACCATGCTTTTTCATATTATTATCATTTGTATATTTGTTATCATGCCCTATTAATTGAGAATTCCTTATTTCATTTTATATTCTTCTCTGCTTACTTTTAAGCCATTCACCTGGTTCTATTTCGACTTTGTATTTATATGATTTATATAAGTAATATAACAATGTTACGTGGAAGAGTGGGTGTTTTTATCTCATTGTTATGGCTAACTAGATTTCAAGGTTGTCAAGTAAGTTTTGGTAATCAAATATGGGATATGTTATTTTAAGAATACCAAGAGTATAATTGTTGCACCAAGAGATGTCTCTTGGTTTCGATTGTTACATTTGCTTAGTATCTTGAATGATTGAATGGTATTTAGTAAACTTGGTAGATTTTAACTGTGGTATTCAAGCCTTTCATGGTAGATTGATCTGACAGATTGGATAAAAATGACAGAGTAGTAGATTGATCCAACACATTGGGTGATGAAATGACAGATTGAATAATGGTTTAAGATAAGGTGAATAAATGCTAATGGTTTAAAAATGGATGAGGAAAAAGTTAACGATTTTGATTTTTTAAATTTATTAATGAAATTAGGATAATTTAAAAATGAAATGAAAATGGTTTAAAATGGTGTGAATAAATGAGAATGGTTTAAGATGGTATGAATAAATGAGAATGGTTTAAGAATGGATGAAGAAAAATTAAAGATTTTGATTTTTTTTTATTGATTAATAAAATTAAGATAATTTAAAATTGAAATAGAAAAAATAATATTTTTTTATTTTTATTTTGCAAGGTTATAATGTAAAAATGTAAAAGTCCATATATTATGATTGAGAAGTGTTGTTTATTCACTGAGGTTGAAATGTTGAGCATGTCTTTTTAAATTATGTATTAGGCATCAAGCTTTACACTTTCAAAGACTAAAAATCTATTTACCATGAAGTGTTGTCCATTTATTAAAGTATTTTTAAATTATGTAAAAAGATTTATCAATTAGACATCAAACTTTACATTTTCACTGACTAAAAATCTATTTACTATGAAATGTTGTCCATTTATTATAAAGTGTTAGTCCATTTATTAAGGTTGAACAAACCTTGAGCACCATGATTTTATTATGTAAAAATATTTACTAATCATTCAAACAATGAGGGTGGGGGGTGGGGCATTAATAGAAGAAATATATTATATATTTCTTCTATTAATGCCCCACCCCCAAATTTGAAGGTATCAAACAAATCTGGAAGTATAAGTTTTACACTTTCCCTACTAATACACTTTCCCAACTAAAAATAAAGTATCTATAAATATTTTATTTTTTCATAAGATACACTTTCCCTACTGAAAAATAAAATATCTATAAATATTTCATTTCAAATTTACATAAGAATGTCTTTTCAAGTACCTTTTCACACTTCCACTATTTTTACACTTTCACTAAAAAACGTTAGGCATAAATGTTACCAATTTTTTATAATAACTTCTTTATGCATAAATGTTTCAAATTTTTATAATAACTTTGTTAAACATAAATGTTTCAAATTTTCACACTAACTTCTCTTAAATACTTTTTACATTTTCAATTTCAATCATTGAAAAAAAGACTATACATATACATTTCAAATTTTCATAAAAATGCTAAAATCGAACACCTGTGCTTCAAAACAGTGAAACTTTGCCAAAATGCTCCATACCTACTCATGAGCAGATCACTAAATATTATCCCAAAATCTTTTTCACGATATAGAATTGTCTTATAGTGATATTATCCCAAAAGCTTTTTCACGATATAGAATTTTCTTATAGTGAAGAATGGTAAGTATATATTAATTAATTATTTTTTATGTTTTTTATCATGTCATTCATTTTGTATTTCTAATGCTGTATTCTTTAGTTTTAAGATTATATTCTCTAATTGTTATAGAGATAGGGATTTTGTTCATTCATTTGGTTTTGTCGAACAATGGGGGATTGCTTCGATCAATGGTCGAGATTACTGTGAGTTCCCAACTTGCACGTCCTTTAACGAGGTCATCGGGTCTTTCACGAATTTAACCCTCAATATTTTTATGCTCTGGAAACACATATTCATTTCGGGTCTAGAAGTGCTCATCAGTTAACTCGTCAGACTCACCTCCTCAGAACGTCGAGTTTGCTTTGGGACCTTTCGAAGATGCTCTCAAGAGAGATCCGATGGTTGAGATATAAATGATCTAACGACTCACAACCTTCTCAGGATTAAAGGTGCACAACAGTTAGTCGGTCGAACTATCCTCGTCAAAAATACAAAAAGCACTATTGGCCTTTCCAAATGAATCCTTTTGAAGACTCCCTCCCGAAAGATCTGATGGTTGAGGTTGATCTTGATTGACGACTCTTGATTCTTTCGAGCTTATAAGAGCTTAATCCATATTGGCTTGTTCCTTGTACCGCAACTTGCCACTGTGGTCAACCACCGTGGGTCCACCACCTGATCTATGACATGTAACCAATTACATGGACTCCATGCCATCTCCATGTGGACTTCCGTTAGCATGACCTCTCTGACCTCAAAGTTCCTTATTTGGGTTCCGAATTTTTTTCGTTCCTTATCCTATACAGATATTTCGTCCAATCTCCGGAAGGATCTACGATCCTATTGGATTTCTATGCAAATCCCTCCCTACTCACAGGAAACTCCTTTCAATTCATAGGGTAGCCGATGACCTTAGTTTCCAAGTTACTCATACACACATTTGATAAGAATTGACCAACATGGAATTGGCCATCACACATAAATTTAAATGCTCATGCATTCATCCATCATGCTCATAAATCCACACATTTCTTTCAAGTGCACGAGCCTACACATTTACATATCTTATAAACATAAAAATAAATACAAGGAGAAACTTATCTGTATGAGGTTTTTTCCAACCAACCGACTGAGGGTGAACGCTTTTACACCCAACCATAGGCTAATATGCACTAATCTTATTCACATATGACCATCCTCGTTCTAGGCCATGATACCACAAGGGGAACATTCAAT
Source organism: Picea mariana (assembly GCA_032191745.1). NCBI lineage: Eukaryota > Viridiplantae > Streptophyta > Pinopsida > Pinales > Pinaceae > Picea > Picea mariana. The sequence continues at coordinate 50,878 of JASDQU010241501.1, forward strand.
GTTTTAGAGAAATTGACAGTGTGAAGGAGAATCGTTGTCACAACAAACACTAGTTGAAACCCTCCATTCCCACCATGACCAAGGCCTCCATGAGATTTCTCAGATGCCATCTTGGTTGGATTATCTCAACACAAGGGAGTCATTCCCACTACTCCGCATGCATCAAGCTCGCGACCCTCTCATCTCGAGTTGGTTTCAGGGTTCTCTATCAATTCACATGAATTCTCATGCTCAGAGTCTCTGCACCACTCGTGCATTCTTCCCTATGCTCATTCTTTCCCATGATTCTCCTCCTCTCTATATATGCACATGTGTGTTTCTTCCTTTTCTTCTCCAATAAGGTTCTTGACCTATCCTCTTTCTTACTTCTATTATAAGGGACTTGTGGGTCGAGGTGGTACTGTTGTACCCTTGGCCAACATTCTTTAGTTTCCCAACCAGTTCTCCATACATGTTTTCATTGTGGGTGGTTGGTTGTTCAACTACCAACCCCCTTTCATTAACTTATTTTGCTTTGATTTTAGGAAAAAAAAAGAATTAACTGATTATTCTAGAAATAATTCAGCAAGGGTGATTTGTGATTCCTTTGTGTAACTTCCCATTTGGGTCAAATTTCAACGACGTATTCGTAGAAATTGCCACTTTATATTGTCGAGAGAACGACAAACATCAGACCCCCTCAAACGTCGTTTCACATGACGTCGGCTTTTCGACGACACATATATCGTCTTTGTTGCGATGCTTCATGTAGACACGTGTCACCTCAGACTTCACTGTCCAAGCCCACTATGGACGTCGCTACAGCGACGCCGAGACGTCTCATCTGTGACGCCACAGCTTGTCGGAATACTGATGGAAGGTCACATCGATCTTCCGACATGTATGCTATATCAACAACGTCTCACCTGCGACGTTGACGCCATGACAACGACGTTAGGGAGGTCAAACGACCGATGAAAGGTAATGTTGGTCTTCAAATGTGTATGCTATATCAACGACATCTCACCTACGACGTCGATGCCATGACATCGACGCTAGGGACGTCGGAAGACCGACGAAAGGTAATGTCGGTCTTCAAACGTGTATGCTATATCAACAATGTCTCACCTGTGACATTGACGCCATGACAATGACGCTAGGGATGTCAGAGACCGACGTAAGGTAATGTCGGTCTTCAAACGTGTATGCTATATCAACGACATCTCACCTACGACGTTGACGCCATGACAACAACGCTAGGGATGTCAGAAGACCGGCGACCTGTAGGAGTTTAAGAAGAAAAAAAAAACGGTATCAAAGAGGTGACAAAGCATGCCATTTGACAATTTCCTCCATGGTTGTATGTCAGCTAGGAGCTCTTGGAGTCACCACTCTAGTGGTTTCCATTATTGAGCTTTTTGACAAGTGTTTTCATGTAGTCACAAACCTTTTTCTCAAACCTATTACATGCTCACAAATATTGAAGGATTATTCATGGGGGTTCATGTGGATCGAAGAATTATTCATAGATCTACCTTTCTTCATGATTTTTAATGGGTAGCTTGTTGAGTTTTCCAGTGGTGTTTCCTTTTGGTGTTTTTTGGCAAGTGTTGACTTTGGAAAATGGCTTAGGGGTGGACCTCTTGATTTTTCATTAAAAAGATGGGTTTTTCATGTGATGGAAAACCCATGTGGATGAGGTTCAAACAAATAAAATGAGCTATCTTGAGCTTCAAATGGTGGAATGATGAGAATTTTATGGAGTAGTTAAAATGCCTAAGTAAAGAAGATAAATTAAAAAAATTCCAATACTATTTTGGGGTAGTTGCTTCAAATTGCTTATAGATTTTATTTCAAGAGGTGAAATCAAAATTTGTCATAGAGCTATTTTAGATAATGAATAAATCCTTCCATAGATGTATAGGGATCATCTTGTCATAACCTTTGGAGCTATAATTGGAGAGTTGTTTAAGAAGGGAGAGACCTTGAAGAAATAAGTATTCCCGGGGCTTGTGACAATGATATCTTCCAATCCATAAACAAAATTGAAATCTGTAAAAGATCCATTTTATATAGAGAAAAATCATTCAACATGATATGTGGTGAATCTCCTAAAACATGATACATAGGCCATGGTATCTGTGCAAATTTTGTAGCATAGCATCTCTTTTTTGTCTCATGTTTTCCCACATGCGAGGATATTGAATTGCATGAGATTTTGAATCTTCCCCATTGTGAAATATTTAACCTACAACCTGCAATGGATGTAGAAGGGAATATCTTGGTATTCTCAGTGATTTGGAAAATGAAAAGGGAAAAAGAGAGAAAGAATGAGCCTTGGAGGTTTTATAGATGAAATCCGGGTGAAATCCTAAAAAATAGGGAATTCACCACCAAAGGAAAATCACTTAAAAAGACTAATTGATGCATCATATTGAAATCCTAAAAGGATTATAGGGAATTTGCCACCAAAGGGAAATAACTCTAAGGGACCAATTGATGCACATGATGAAATCCTAGAAAAAAGGGAAATTGCCCCAACAAGGAAATTGATGTGTAGGATGAAATCCCAAAAATTAGAGAAATCACTCCAATGGACCAATTGATGCACTAAGGTATATTTACCAAGTACATATACCGGTATATATAACAAGATATATACCAAGTATATATACCAGGTATATATACCAAGTATATATACAAAGTATATATACCGACACATATACCAAGTATATATATCGATATATATACTGGTATATATACCGGTATATATACCAAGTATATATATTGACACATATACCAAGTATATATATCGACGCATATACCAAGTATATATACTAGTATATATATCAATAATCGCTATATATACTGGTATATATACTAAGTATATACTTAATATATATATACCGACACACATGTCAATATAAATACTGGTATATATATCGTCATATATACCTAGTATATAGTGATATGATAATTGACATGAACCGATATATATACGACATATATACCAAGTATAGATATACAAAGTATATATACCGACACATATAAATATGTTAATATAAAAACTGGTATATATACCGAGTATATATACCAAGTTGGAGTGGTTCGATTTCTCAGGGACTTCTCTGGGATTTAACCTAGCCCCCCTGGGAGATTTGGCCTCTGCTTTGCAGTCAGTACCAGTGGCTCCTCCCAATTCGTTGGCCCGCTCACCTTCCCAGTCACCCCATGCCCTGCTTCTCGATGCTCACTCTCAGGGTGATGGCCAGGAAGCAAGCCAAGGTTCACATCAATGGCCTCACTTCCGCACCGGCTCTGGATTTGAATTGCAAGCAGGCCTTGCATTGCTGCAAGGCCTGGTATATATACCGACATATATGCTAGTGGTATATATACTGATATATATACCGACATATATACTAGTGGTATATATACTCATATATATACTTGTATATATACCAATATATATACTAAGTGTATATACTAAGTATATATATTAAATATATATACCGATATATATATTTGTATATATATCGACATGTATACCTACAATATATATACTTAATATAGTATATGTTAGGAGGTATATGTACTAGGTATTAGTATATATATTGGTATATATACTAAGCATATATACCGATATATATACTGAGTATATATACCGACACATATATCTAGTATATATACTTAGTATATATACCGACATATATACCTAGTATATATATTGAGTATATATACCGATATATATAATAAGTATATATACTGACACATATACTTAGTATATATACTGGTATATATAATAGGTAAATGTGTCGATATATATACTCAGTATATATACCGGTATATATAAGTATATATACCGGTATAAATAAGTATATGTAACGGTATATATATTGAGTATATATACCAGTATACATATTAATCCTATATACTAATACAAAAGTATGCATATACCGACACATATGCATATACCTACACATAGATCATTGGCCTCTTGGTGTGATATGAACATCATTGATGGATTTTTCAAACCAAGCATTAGTCTCAAGGCCTTGACCATGGTCAACACTACAAGGAGAACAAATTGCAGTGGAGGATTTTACGAAACCTCTCCGAAACATTTCCCTTCTTTGTTTATAATG
>JASDQU010241501.1:57574-75275 GCA_032191745.1 Picea mariana
CTCCCTCCTCCCTCTATATCCCTGCTTCTCTCTTCCCCCCACCTCTTTCTCTCCCTCTACCCATATCCCTCAACTTCCGTAAATGCGCATTTACGAAAGTGGCTTCCGTATATGCGCATTTGAAAAAGTCGACTTTCGTATACGCACATTTACGAAAGTTGGCTTCTGTATATGCACATTTACAAAAGTTGTCTTTCGTATATGTGCATATATGAATGTCTTTGGCTTCCTTAAATCTGTGTTTATGGAAGTAGTCATCTTCTGTAAATGCGCATATAGGGAACCCGTCATCCCTAAATGTGCATTTATGAAAGTTGGCTTCCGTAAATACGACTTCCGTAAATGTGACATAAATAGTTCCAGTTTTACAAAAGAGCCCAATTTGTTACCAATGGCTTCTAGCGCTTCCCTCGACCAAAAGGTGAGAGGCAATCCAGAAAAAATTGCCTATACTTTCATTACCATTGTAGATTCCTTAAGGGGGTCAAAGTCCATTGTCCAGGGTTTCAGGGACAAACTAGACGGGCTCGAGGACCAGCTCTACCTGTGGATTTCTTCGCAATCATCATTCGAAAGGAAAGAAAAATAGATCCACCTTCTGGACAAGATGTGTATCTTAGGGACGTATCCAATTAGCGGTTTTCAGTGGTTCTGCAACCAACTTGTCTTCCCCAAGAGCTGGGGGATGTTGCTGAAAGGAATGCTATATCCTATAATACATCATCCATCAACCTCATGAAAGTGGTTGGTGCATTTGTTAAGCCAAAGGGCATGACCAACCATTCAAAGAGACATTCTTTAGATTTGAAAGTTGTCTTCCATACATTTGTTAGTTGGATGGGAACCTGGTGGTAGCGATACTTTAAGGATGATAATCATTACATTATCGTAGCATGTACTCCCAAAAAAATAAGCATTAAAAATGTCAATAATAAAGGGATGATAGAAGGGAGGTTCTCTTGAGGCTTGCTTTTAAATATGGTATAGAGATATATCAATGTATAACATGAATCGTTCACTTGTTATGTGGTTTTGGTATTGTGGCTAGCAAGAAACGATGACTTTTAAGGAAAGGATATTCTTATGATTCAAGGGCAAATTTACAATTCAAATATTCATATCAAGGTTCTTGGAAACTTGCAAACTCTAAACGACAGAGAGTTTTGAAGGATCCAATTTTTTTAAAGAGATGGCTTAGGGCTTATTTGATGGATCTTTCCTAGGAACTCCGAGAATGTGTGAAAGTATGAGGTATTGTTTTCCAAAGTGAGAATATTTTTATTATCTTTAATATGTAACAAGCCAAGAAACCAACTATAGCATAGAGATTTATTTTTTATGGTTACTTTTGAAAATCGCTTTGTGATAAAGGATAGAGAAGTATTCAAGTTAATGGGGATTCAAAAATTACTAATAATTAGGTTAATAAGAAACTATGAAACATATAATGGAAGTAGAACATAAGTTTTCTTATATTTCCTTTATATAATTCAATGAAAAAGTTAATAAATTATTAAAAGAAGCTCATTCTCCGGGGGAAGGAGCATTGACAACCCAAGATTTAAAGGAAGAAGGGGCTCTCCTTGAGTTCGTCTGGTGTGTTTTATGATTAACTAATTATGTATCCCTCTTTTGCACTAGCTAATGAACTAGATCTCTTTTTTGTGAAATTACCAAATTTGACAATGACATGTTTTTCTCTCATTTTAAATGTTGAAAAACATAGAAAATGTTGATATAGCTTAAATTTATTTTTAATTATAAATCTAAAACATTCTAGAAAAATATTTAGATAAAAGATTAAAGAGTTCCTAAGCTCTAAGAAAAATTAAATATATATTTTAATTTCTCTTTTTAAATATTAAATATTAAATATTTTTAATGAATAAAATGTATTCCCACAACTTCCTCAAATATGTTCCACTTTATTCCTTTTCCTCATACTAAACTTCATCAAATATTTCCCTATGTTCTTTTCCTAGTATCAATTCAAAAGTACTCCCATTCATGTATGCTCAACTCCAATTCATATATCCACAATCTTTTGTATAAGTATATCCTTATCTCTATCATATGAGCTTACCCTGATCACCTTTTCCTTGACTTGTGTTTATGTTATGGTCGTGAATAGTTATAACACATCCCAAGAAAATGTAGATAGCATTCTAAACAAAGGTGTTATGGATTCCAATAACTTACCATGATCACCTTTTCCATGACTTGTGTTTATGTTATGGTCGTGAAGTTATAACACATCCTTAGAAAATGTAAATAGCATTATAAACAAAGGGTGTTATGAATTCCAATCCTTGATTGTATTCACAAAACTAAGATATTAAGTATATGATGAAGTATATTTTTCAAATTAAAATTTAATATAACATTTATGGTTAAAGAATAATTATTGAGATGGTATGAATCTAGACCATTTATTTAAAAAAATATGATTAATATGATTATTGTTTATTGATATTAATTTTTTTTTAACAATCTTAAAATAAAAAGAATTTATTGATTTTTTTAATGTTTTATTTATATCCTCAAAAAGATAGAATACAAGCTTTCCCAAATATCTATTGTTTTGATGAGTTAACAAGTTATGAAGATCACTAATTTTATAAATATTTTGAAACAGAGATTTAATATGGGCTACAAGCATATGTAGGGGAGAAGGGCTTTTCATCCTCCACCCTCTTATTGTTATAAAGACAACAAATTCTTTGATATCAATAAGTTTTAAGATTTGTCCAAAGCCTAGTTTCATATGAAACTTGGGAGTTCATTGTTATTTTAGCAATGTTGATTTTCTTTTTTTAAGCTAGCTATAAAAAGCTATTTTTTACTTGAGTTAATAATCCTTTTTTTTAGTATTCTATATTTCTTCATTGCACCACAATTTCAGCTCTTTCAACAGGCTCTTCAGTAAAACAATGATCTTTTCTACAATGCTCAGCGGGAAGAGAAAACAATTTAGCAAGTACAGCTAAAGGCAGGATTGGAGCAAACCCCTTTTAACAGCTTATGAAGATGGTTTTGACAAATATCTTCCATCCAGTTCCCAACAACAAAATATGAGACACTGCCCAAACCGGAAATTCCACCCGCCTCTACGCCTTTCAAATGCAACTCAATGCCCTTGCAAGTAAATCTATTGAGAAGCTCCGAATAAATACCCTTTCGTATGGAAACCACATTCAATCCACATGGATATTCAATGGATATATTTCACCATTATTTTGAACCTAACTTCTTTAGCATAGATTTCAAACTGTTTCACCATTGTTTCTAACCTAACTTCTTTAGCATAGTCTTGAACAGAAAAAATCAAATCTTCAAAATTAGCTTCTAAATAATTTTTTTTTTTTTTTCCTGGAAGCAGTCAATCTTCTGTTCCAAGCATTGAACCCTTGGCCTTTCCAGGGACGACACAATATTGGCATAGCCGTGATCTTCAAATGCGAGTACTACAGATAAACCATTGCGAATCACTATTCCTGTTGCCCATTCGTATGCGTTGCTCAGATTCCATAGCAGCATATGCCCACAACTGGCCAATTCACAGGATCGCCTTTGTTTTTTCTCGATTTTGTCAAGTACCATATTATAGCCACTCTCAGCATGAGCGCGATGATGAATGTTTCCATCTTTTAACTGTAATAATCCGGATTTCAGCTGGAAACTCAACTCTACTATAAAAAAAAATCTATACTGCAAATGAAATTGTATTTTATGACCTGAACAATCAGATCCACAACCCCTCAAATGAAAACGTCGGGAAGAAACCTTCTGAGAACTTGAACTTGCACTCTATTATAGGAAAGTTTAAACAGACCCGTGCGAAGGACGGCACCCTTGGTTCAGAGAGGAGAGCATTATCTTCGCTGAGTGAATTTTAGCCACACAAAGCTAACACCAAGGATTTTTCAGCGTCTAAACCCTGTGATATATATTAAAATGTGAATGACTTTGAGGCATACCTCACCGACCCACCCCAAGTATGGGTTTGTGCTGTTGACGAAGGGCCACACCTCACCTGCCCAATACTCCCAGCATGGGTATGTGTTGTCATTCCCGGAAGCAATATTTACTTGGGAGTAGGCTAACTCGGGAGCAATCTTCCCTCCCGAGTAGCAATCTTCCCCCAATCTCAGCATTAGGCTTGAATTCAAATGTCCTACTAAGAAATTATCAAGCAGTTACCGTGTAGCTCGCTCCACGCTCTGGTCGAATGAAGGGTGAACGAAGCGTTGGTGTGGCTTACCGTGAAGCTCGGTTCAAGCTTTGGTCGAAGCGCAGCGAGGAGTTAATAATTCATAATGGATAGAGATTTAATCTGTAGGTGCAAGATATAACGGTGTGGTGCAAGATATGACGGCTTTCATAGCGTACGTTGCCAGGTCATCTACATCAATCATCCATGATCCCCTTCATATCTCTTTTACTCGCGTACGGTGAACTGATGTGGCTGGCAGTGTACTCTACTTGGCAGACTCTCTGGGACAGTGCACACTAAGAGGATCATCGCTGATCACCAATACCCAAAACTACTCGGGAGGGAAGATTACTTCCAAGTTAGCCTATTCCTTCTTACAACATAACTAAGAAAGGAGTAGAGAAGATTATTCCTATAATTTTTTTATGAATTACAACATAACATTGTTTGGATATATGGATGCTTCATGAGTTAACACCTTATGAACACTTACCCTAACCTAGTTGCAATTTTGAGAAGAATTCAATTTTTTATTTTTTTATTATAAAGCTAAATAACGAAAAGTAAAACTATTTCCTTTTCTAGAACGAAGTAAACTAAGAAAATAAAACGTAGTCCACTCTCATATCAAATACTAATAATGAGTTTAATGGCCAAAGGAACCAAGATTTTATACATGGATCTCAAACCAAAGCTAAAATTGTTAGGCAAATTTTTAGAGGAATAACGACTGCAGGACATAAATAATAAATTTTAGATCATGAAATTAATTCCCAGATTAACAATAAACACATCAATTGGAGAACAACGGTTGGGAAATGATCCCAAGAAGGAGGACGGCCCATGAGATGCACATAAGGTATCCATGTCCAAGTTGGAACACATGGCTAGTGCAGATCTTAAGCCCATGATCCATGAGATTTTCGTGGCAGGTGAAGGAAGTTTTGCCGTCTCAAGATTTAAGACTCTGCATAGGGATCAAGGATGACATAGTTATATCTAATGATATATATATTTTTATTTTTTTTAATTATTTTATTTTTTTGAAAAATAGTTTTAAATCATATAAAAATTGTCTAATCATGATTCACAATCAATTACAAAATTTGAATTTGTATTTTAATTAATTAATTAATTTATTTAAAGAATAATCAATTTAATAAATAATTTTTTGAACATTTAAAAAAATGTAAATACATTGCAAATTATTTAAAGTCAAAGTACATTGACCACAAAGATGACACTACCATATACTCTGCCTTAGATAAGCATAATAAACAAAACAACAAATGCAGTGTTTTTTTGTCTCTACAATCCTAGACAATAACTTTAAGAGTGACAAGGTGAGTAGGTGTAGCATGTTCTTGATCCCTTTTATTATTGTCCTTGAGCCATTGAAATACATTTTCTTTCATGAATCAAACTAAATAATTTTTCCAAAAGATGATTCATTAAAATAGTTCAATGGTCTATTGGTCATCTTGGTTTTCAGATTTGAAGATAGTTGAAATGATGTATATTTATGATATATTTCCATATCGTTAGTATGATGATCTACATTTTTGTTTTTTTAGATTGACTATTCTATAAAAATATTTGATGATTGTTATCACATGATTTGTACGTATGCAAATCCCTTCACAAGATCCCAATCTTGTGTAACAATTGAAAATTTCTACCACTATCACCTAAGTAGAGACTTCCTTCGTTGTAGTGATGGAAGAAAGGTCCACCACAAGGGAGGATTCCTTGGTGACCTCAAAGGACCAAATAGAAACATTAGTCGAGCCTACAACCCCTTGTCACCTAAAGGTTACGTCTAGGTCTAGGAGAGGTAAGAAAGATAACAAGGTAATTGGTTCATTTGTACGAGACAATAAACAATTTGGAGCATAATATAGAAAATCACCAAGTTATATATCTCATAAATGACCATTTAGACACTAGATAATCAATAAATTCAATGGATGTTGCAAAAGCAGTGAATCAATGTACAACAATTAATGTTTTGCAACAACAACAAAAATAAGTACTCAGAAATGTAACAATTTAGCATATAAAACAAGCCTTCAACATGTATAATAATATCCAATTGTTAAATATGAATTCTGAGTATCTTAAGCCACTTTTCCAAGTATATATGCAACAAATTAAAGTAAAAACTAATTGTTGTAGCAAACTTTTGTAACAACAACAATAGATATTAATAATTTTCTTAAGTTAGGGTTAGAGAAGTAAGTAAGATCGTTTTGAGAGAGATAATGCTAATTCTAAATGCAATTTTCACCACAAGAAGAGATTTAGACTAGTGTCGTTGTCTTTTAGGGATTATGGAGTCAAACATGCAAAAACTTGAAGATTAAACTAGATGATAAAGAGGAATGAGGTTTAAACCCTAAGGTGCAAAGCCTCTTAGGCCTTATGAATAAACCTTCAAGAAAATGATCCCTAGGGTGCAAAGCCTCTTGGGCCCTAGGTGTTGTTTTCTCTCTTTTAGATAACTTAGGTCAAGGATCAAAGCCCTAAGGTGCAAAACCTCTTGGGCCTTAGGTCCTTAACCCTAACAAAGAATGCTTTCGAAAAACCTAAAAAAACAATGCATATGAAGGGGAGAAATACTTATGACTCCTCCCTAGAGTTTCACCAAGACAAAGTAACATGCAATAAGATAGTAATTATCACCCTAAACATTAACAATGACATAAAATTGCAACAATTACTTACGTATCCAAGTTTCTAGGCTAGAAAAATCCCTAGTTGCAACAATACATCATCCAAGAAAATAAAAAGCATCCACAAAGATCCTCCAAAAGTAGCTCATGAGATCCAAGAGACAAAAAGAGACTAGCGAACTTTTTTAAAGTTGCACTCCCACAAATGTGAGAGAAAGTGACGATCCAAATGAGAGGAGCGCTAACCTTATTTATGAAGAAACCCTAGCTCTCCAAAAGTCACAAAAATTGAAAAGTTATGTCTCTCAATGAGGTCGACCCCTTAGATTTTCCTTTACAAATGTCAAAACAAGAAAAATAATACATAAATGGTCACACGTGTGGTGACGTCAAGCCTCCAATAGGCCAGGAGGTCTCTCCAAGGCCATGTGTCATATTTTGAGGTACAAGTGTGGTGGAAGAATGCTATGCCACATCTCAAATTCATCACTAGCATCCAAGTGGCAACAAACCCCATCATCTCTGTAAAACCCTAGCATGACATCATCATCTAAATGCCCAACGTCCAAGTTGCAAGGGGTGGCATCCAAAGAGGAGAAGGTTGTATATCATCTTTGTGTGTCCTCCAATCATCTCCCTATGCAACTTCCTCCATCCAGTGTAAAATAACCTTTGGGATGTAGAGCCCAAGGTGTGGGTTTCTTGTCCATATATGTGCCACCATGAACAAATTTGTCAAAAATCAAGCCCATCTATCTATTGTCCAAATTCTTAAAGATGCTAGAGCCATTGTTTGAATGTGTCAAGTCACTGGGTGACTCACTGCTTTGCATCACATGTGCCATATCTTGCAATAGAGGAACAACGTCTTGGGTTAAAGTCTAGGGTGTCCTTCAAAGAACCATGTCAAGGGAATTTAGATTAAAACAAAACATGAAATCAAGTAAGCCAATATTCATAAGAAATACTAGTCCTTAAATCATGCAAAGTAAGTTGTTACTTAAGATATAAGACACACGAACAATTCACACCAATATCCCCTTCAAATTTTACACTAGCTTAGGATTTTATGTAAGTTGGCAAGTTTGAATATGGGAGGAACTTCATCTAACCCTATCAAGTGTTCCAATCAAAACAACAAAAGAAAAGACTTAGGTAGAGGGATATGTCCAGAGGGAAACAATGAAAGAAAATAACCCTTCATGAGTAAGTGTGATAGTGATACATGTTGGGCTTACTTCATGGCTTATGGTGTCATTGAGTCCATTTCTATGAGTGCCTTTGTGGAGGGTGTGCTTGCTCTTGAATTATCACTTTCTAAGTGCTACGTTTTTCCAAACCTTGTTTTCCTTTTTATTTGTTCTCTTATCATATTTACAAGTCCCCTATATAAGGTTTCAAGCTATATCATCACTGCATGGGACTGGGGTGAATGCAGAAAGGGCAGAGCTCAAGTTTGGACTGGTTTTTGAGTCCTTTGCTATCATTCCTTTATTTCTTTAACATCATTCTTTTATTCTTTTGAAAGTCACTGCAATCAACCTCTAGGCCTTCAACCCCTTTTCTCATGAGAGAATGGATCATGAACCGTTACCGAAGTTTAGTACACTGTGATGGGCTCCAGGATGGAAAGTGTTAAGTATGGTGGGGAACACACATTACCCTTGTGAGAGGCCCCCAATAGTACTCCTTTTCCCCGAGCGGTGACAACACGGGACTGAGACACATATGTTGGCCACCAAGGTGAAACAAGGAAACAAACATAACTTCTTGAGCTAGTGATCCATTATCCAACTTAAACCAATGATCCTCGTCCACATGCCTAGTATATTAAGCACAACACTTCACATTAGAGAAGGACTAACATACTCATGGTGACATTGGCTTACCATCTCCCACACACCGAGTTGAATGGATGTGATTAGCTTGGCTTATATGAAATAGAAGAGACAATCTGAGGGGGGGCTACTAGACTAAGATCTACGGACATGTTGATCATCATCATGGTTGAGATCAATGTCTCCATTGCGGGCCACGATACATGATCTCCTCTAGTCACCCCTAGGCATGGGGGGGTAACAATAAAAATATAAATATTTCTCAACCTATTCATTCATACATGAAGCAACATATTATTAAAATTTTGTACTTCAAATATTTTTGAGGTGTTGTTGACCAAAATTTGGTCATCTATATTTTCCCACTCTTGGATTCATAAAAAAATGATAGCAAAAGAAGAATTTTTTTGAGAGATTATAAGTCCATGATGTATCCCTCATTCTCAGCTTCTCCACGCATTTTTTGGATCTGAAACCCGAGTTTGTATGCTCAAGATATCCAGGTTTGTGTTTAAGCAATAAAAAACGCTTCTTCCACGTGGAATAAAGTTAATTTCTTCCAGGTTTGTGTTAATTTCTTCTAAATTTTTTGGGCCCAAGACCCTGGTTTTCTTCAATTTTCTTAGGTCCAAGACCCATAACTTTCTTCTATTTCCCCGACCTAAGACCCTTAGTTTCTTCTTTTTTCATGGGCCCAAGACCCTATTTTTCTTCTTATTATATTCTTTTAAGAATATAATTTTATAAATAATTCACAATTCACTCACCTCACCTCTAGGGTACTCTCCATACTTCTCACCTTACCATACTATTTATCTCTCCATTCTCCACGCCATACTTCACATTACTTAGTTTATTTTTTTAATCTGCCTCCCCTCCCTTATTCCTCCATGGCGGTCAGATGAACTCTCATGTTCCCAACCCCCTCACATCCCTCACCCCCGAGTCTGCTTCTTTGTTGCCTATTGCCTACAAACTACCCCCCTGCCCTTACCTCACCCTACATCATCCCCTATCTCCACTACACTCATATTTCCCCTCCCCCTCACTTACCCTCTCTCCTAAACTCTCGTCCACACTTAGATTATTTGGGTTTTAGTCATCACAGGTTCATCGAGTCCGTGGGTTCACAGACACACTCACTTCATTTTTCTTACCCGCACAAACCCGTCGTGCTTACCAACCTGCCACCCCCCTTATCTCTCCACTTCACTTCATATCACGTACACTTTATTCATTTCCTTACTCATTTTTATCCTAAGTTTAATATATTAGACCTTCAACCTATTAAATCTTTCAACGTGGAGTTCCATTACTGGTTCATTTCCAACCAATGAGACTATTACACATGGCAACATATGAATGGTGCCACATGGCAGTTCATTACTAATGACACATGGTAGCTGATGGAGGGAGACACGTGGCGTATTCTTATTGGTGACACGTGGCACATTATTATTGGATGACACATAACATGATCTTATTGGTGACATGTGGTAGCTTACCATTGATGACACATGGTGACATTTGGTTGGATGACTCATCACGATGACTAGGAATGGTTAGAGGTTGACTTTGGTCAAAATTTTAATCATTTATTAATTTCCTAAGTGAAGGTCAAATACTCTCCACTTGACTCACATGTAAAGCATAAAGGAGTTTTCAATATATACATTTTAAATATCCACACTCCCATACATGTGAGATAATATTTTTGAACCAAGGGTTGAGATTGTCCCAAGACATTTGATCGACGGTGGCTGAGTCGAGAACTTTTGAAGACCATAACTTGAGCTCTGGGTGTCGGAATCACTCAAATTTTATACCATTGGAAAAGTATTTCGACAAAGAAGATGATAGTACATGTTTCAAGGGTTGAAAGTGGCTACATTTTCCCCAAAAATTGAAATATCAGTGAACTTAATTTTTAATGGATCCGCTTGACAACTTAACTTCATGAGCTCGTATCTTGAGATCTAGGAGTCGGATTTGGGAAAACTTTATATTGTTGGAAAACTAAGAATATGAAGATCACATCTGAAGTGATTTCCATGGCTGAAAAATTGACTATCACTTCCATAAATTTAAAACATAGACCCCCTCTTTAAAATGGTAATTAATTAAATTTTGAAAATAAAAGTTTAATTAAAAACTTTTATTAAAAAGGGAAAATGATCAATTTTAAAGATACGAATGATAATGATGTGAACTCATTAAAAAACACTTAATGAGACATTAATTAAAGAGAATACTTTAACAAAAAAAGTGTACGAGAAATTCAAGAAATGAAAAACCCTAACTACTCAAGTAGTTAGAAAAACTAATTTTAAAAAGGAGAAGTGCTTCATCAAGGGTTTCACAACGAGAATTATCATATGGGCAAGGGCAGAAGATCAGAGGAAGAAGAAGGTACAACTATGAATATACAACCAAGCTTCTGATCAATGAAGAGAGATCTCCATTTTCTTTACTTTCTTTTCTTCTACATCATTTCTCAAAGTTTTAAGCTTGAATCTCTGAATTGAGCACAAGGCTGAGTTTTTTAATGTTCTTCTTGTATTCTTCAAAAGATTTTTCTTGTATGATCATGGAGTATTTACAACCATATACATGACTGTCATAGATTTTGTAATGAAGAAAATTTTTTTATGAATAAAATTCCACAAAGAATTACTTTGGGGTTGATTTCGATTGTATCTTGTAACTTTGAGTCTTAAGTATGTGATATTTGGAATTGATCTATCAAATTCTCTTTTGATATTAATAGTAATACTCTTTTAAAATTCTTTGAGATGATCAAATTATTCTCTCATATTTCTCGTGAAGAAGATATGGATGCATTTATATATGATTAAGAAGATTGTGTATGTGATGTTGATCACAAATAAACCCTGATGTTGAAGCCCTTCTTCATTATTTTCTATTGTTAACAGACTTTTTGTTGCACATAAAGATCAGACCAGGTTATTGAAGAATTATTTGTTTGAATAAATCCAAGCAATAAAGATCTAGGGTTTGTTGATTTAGCATTCTCAAGATCCAAGATACTCAAGATATATCTTTTAGCCAAAGAGTACAACCTCTCTAAAAACGTAAGGGGATTCATATCCTCGTGAGGTTTCTGTTTTGGTCTTGATAGATTCAAACGTCAACATTTTTGGCGACTCTACTGGGGAGACATTTATTTTCAAGATATTTGAGGCCCTGCTTCACATCAGATTGAAGAACCAGAGTCTCCATGGTTCAAAGTTTTGAAAAGAAGATTCGAGAAAATTGTTGCTTGTTTTAAATGCAAGGGATTTATAAAAGGATTATTGAAAGATGTTGCACCTTTTGTATAACTTCAAAAATACCCAAGAAGCACCGAAGATTCGGGAGAATGAGCTCCCTGACAACTCCATTGGAAAGACTAAAAAATCTAGAAAAGATATATATATTGTGATTCCTCTGAAGAATTCATGTTATAATGCTCCTTTAAATTCTCCATCAAACCAATTAATGACACGATTTCATACAACCCCTTTAAATCTATCAGAAGTAGATTTTCAAATACTTGATATTTCTATTGAAAATTTTTCTACATTCTTTGAGAATACTTCAAAAGATGCAAAACAACACTTGTTTAATTTTAACATTATATATCATGATTTCAACCTCACCGAGGACAATGTTACATATAGACTATTTTTACAAACTCTGCGAGGTGATGCTCTTGAATGGTATAGCTCACTAATGCCTAACTCCATTACTAGTTGGGATGAGTTAGAAGATTCATTTGCAGAAAATTTCATCCCAAGAGTGCATTCATATGTTTTTGCTGATGCTTTAAATGTTGTTGCCCACCCACCTTCTTCCATATGGAAGCAAGATAACGAAGTGACTAATTTTGAAGAAGAATCTAATTAAATATTGGATGATTTTTCCGAGTCAAGTCATATTGCTGAAGATGAAGATGAAAATTCCAATATGCAAAAAGAAGACTTTGGCCTTTCATATATTCCATATGAATATCTTTCGAGCAACAAATTTGATAATGAAATTAAGGAGCCTCCACCAAATGCACGGAAAATTTCAACCTTGTAACATTGATGAAAATCCTAAAGAATATTGACAGTAAGAAGAATTGGTGAAAGAAATGAATCTTGAGAAGAATGATAAGCAAGATTGTCTTTACAAGAAGGAAGAGTCTTTTCAAGAAATTGTAGATGAATCAAGAACCTTGGAAGTGGTTAGAGACAAGGAGAGATGAAAAAATGTTGCGATTGGAAACTCCTCATCTAATCAAAGACAATAGTATTCTTGAGTAGCCAAGAATGGACTTCATTGAATAATGGTTTCAAAGCATTGTTGGCAAAGCAATGCAATCAAATCCTCAACACACCTTGTTCGATCTTTCTCCAGTACATATTGAGAGTGCCCCTGACTCATTGATACAAGTTTCAATATGTTCCATAGTGATGGAGATCATTCCACAAATAAAATCAATGCTTAAATGACTCCATTGGAAATCTACCTATACCTAAGATGCTCATTTTCTTCCAAGTAATATAGGGTAGGTAGATCATGTATATACATATTTTGTTTCTTTAGTTCAATTTTGTACAATAAAGCAATTACTAAGATAACTCAATGAAAGAAAAAGAATTACAGGAACCTATTTTGAAGATGAATCCATAGCCCAATGGAGAAGACAACTGGTCTTGAGATTCTGGTGTTCTTAGCAACCCACAGGGGATCGTTGTCCCGCAGTTGGAGCCAATTGTTGACCAAAATTTGGTCATCTATATTTTCCCACTCTTGGATTCATAAAAAAAATGATATCAAAAGAAGACATTTTTTGAGAGATTATAAGTCCATGGTGTAGCACTTATTCTCAGCTTCACCACACATTTTTCAAATCTGAAATCCGAGTTCGTATGCTCAATATATCCAGGTTTGTGTTTGAGCGATAAAAAATGCTTCTTCCATGTGGAATAAAGCTAATTTCTTCCAAACACATCTAAATTTTTTCAGTCCCAAGACCTTGGTTTTCTTCAATTTTCTCGGATCCAAGACCCATAACTTTCTTCTATTTCCCGGGCCCAAGACCCTCAGTTTCTTCTTTCTTCATGGGCCCAAGACCCTATTTTTCTTCTTATTATATTCTTTTAAAAATATAAATTTACAAATAATTCACAATTCAATCACCTCACCTCTTAGGTACCCTCCATATACTTCACCTTACCATACTACTTATATCTCCATTCTCCTCGCCATACTTCACATACTTAGTTTATTTTTTTAATCCACCTCCCCTCCCTTATTCCTCCATGGCGGTCAGACAGACTCTCATATTCCCAACCCCCTCACATCCCTCACCCTCGAGTCTGGTTCTCTGCTGCCTACAAACTACACCCCACCCCTACCTCAACCTACGTCATCCCCTATCTTCGCTACACTCATATTTCCCCTCCCCCTCACTTACTATCTCTCCTAAACTCTCGTCCACACTTAGATTATTTGGGTTTTAGTCATCGTAGGTTCATCGGGTCTGTAGGTTCATGGACTCACTCACTCCATTTTTCTTACCCCCACGAACCCGCTGTGCTTACCAACCCACCATCCCCCTTATCCCTCCACTTCACTTCATCCCACGTACACTTGTTCATTTCCTTATTCTTTTTTATCCTAAGTTCAATATATTATACCTTCAACCAATTAAATCTTTCCACATGGAGTTTCATCACTGATTCATTTCCAACCAATGACGCTATTACACATGGCAGCATATGAATGGTTCCACATTACAATGCATTACCAATGACACATGACTGTTCATGGAGGGAGACACATGGCATATTCTTGTTGGTGACATGTGGCACACTATTATTGGATGACACATGGCATGATCTTATTGGTGACGCCTGACAACTTACCAATGATGACACGTAGCAACAGTTGGTTGGATGACACATCACGATGACTAAGCATGATTGGAGGTTTACTTTTGGTCAAAATTTTAATTATTAATTAATTTCCTAAGTGAAGGTCAAATACTCTCCACTTGAGTCACATGTAAAGCATAAATGAGTTTTTAACATACACATTTAAAATATCGACACTCTCATATACGTTTGATAAAAAATTTAAACCAAAAGGTCGAATTTCTTATGGAGAAGTATAAAATTAAAGCCAAGTGTTGAGATTGCCCCAAGACATTCGATCGACAATGGTTGAGTCAAACTTTTGAAGACCATAACTTGGGCTTCGGATGTCAAAATTGCGCAAATTTTATACCGTTGGAAAGGTATTTCGATTAAGAAGATGAAGGTACAGGTTTCAAGGGTTGAAAGTGGCTACATTTTCCCCAGAAATTGAAATATCAGTCAACTTCATTTTTAATGGATATGCTTGACAACTTAAATTCACGAGTTCATATCTTGAGATCCGGGAGTCGGATTTGGGCAAACTTTATATTGTTGGAAAGCTAAGACGATAAAGATCACATCTGAAGTGATTTCCATGGTTGAAAAATTGACTATCACTTCTAGCAATTTAAAACACAAACCCCCTCTTTAAAAGGGTAATTAATTAAATTTTGAAAATAAAAATTAAATTAAAAACTTTTATTAAAAAGGGAAAGTGACCCATTTGAAAAATACAAATAATAATGATGTGAACTTATTAAAAAACACTTAACAAAGCCTTAATTAAAGAGAACACTTTAAGAAGAAAAGTGTTAGAAATTCAAGAAAGGAAAAACCCTAACTACTCAAGTAGTTAGAAAATCTAATTTCATAAAGGAGAAGAAGCACTTCATCAAGGGTTGCACAATGAGAATTATCAGATGGGAAGGGGTAGGGGCAAAATATTGAAGGAAGAAAAAGGTACAACCATAAATATACAACCAAACTTCTGATCAACAAAGAAAGATCTCCATCTTCTCCACTCTTTCTTTTCTTCTACACCATTTCTCATAGCTTTATCCTTGAATCTCTTAATTAGGCACAAGACTGAGTTTTTGAGTGTTCTTATATTCTTTAAATGACTTTTCTTATATGATCATTGAATATTTACATCCATATACATAACTGTAAGAGATTTTGTAATAAAGAACATCTTTTATGAATAAAACTCCACAAATAATTACTTTGAGGTTGATTTCGATTGTATCTTGTAACTTTGAGTTTTAAGTATGACATATTTGAAATTGATCTATCAAATTCTCTTTTGATCTTAATAGTAACTCTTTTAAAATTCTTTGAGATGTTAAAATTATTCTCTCCTATTTTTCGTGAAGAAGATATCTATGCATTTATATGTGATTAAGAAGATTGTGTATGTGATGTTAATCACAAAGAAATCATGATGTTGAAGCCCTCCTTCAATCTTTTCTATTGTTAAAACACTTTTTGTTGCACATAAAGACCAGACTAGATTATTGAAGAACCATTTGTTTGAATAAATCCAAACAATAAAGATTTGGGTTTTGGTGTTTTAGCATTCTTCTAATCCAAGATATTCAAGATATATTTTTTAGTCAAAGGGGAGTGTCACCTCTCTAAAAACGCAGGGAGATTCATATCCTCGTAAAGTTGTCGTTTCGGTCCTAAGAGATTCAAACGTCAACATGTGTTAAAGTTATTCCTTTGTGATGGAAATTCATTATTTTTGATTCACCATTCACATTTATATCTTATAAAAACTTTCCCTTTTCAATAAAGATTCAACATCTTTGATCGACCATTCACACTTATTTCCTTCCTATATATATATAAGCATATTTGATTTCTACTAAAACAAAGTTAATACTCATTTTTTGTGGAATGAAAACCTTGTGGGTAAACTCAAGGGATGCTTTCCCATATAATGGATGGCATCCCTTAATAGATGTAGACTAATACACCTAATCCAATAGATTCAAATCAAGCATTTATTAACATAAAATTAGGCAAATACCCAATAACATTAACAACTTTCCCTTTTCAATGAAGATTCAACATCTTTGATTGACCATTCACACTTATTTCCTTCCTATATATATAGTTCATATGATCTCTTGATTTTTAACTAAACAAAAGTGAATAATTATAAATATCTAAGCATACTTGATTTCTACTAAAACAAAGTTAATACTTATTTTTTGTGGAATGAAAACCTTGTGGGTAAATTTAAGGGATGTTTTCCCATATAATGGATGGCATCCCTTAATAGATGTAGACTAATACACCCAATCCAATAGATGCAAATCAAGCATTTATTAACATAAAATTAGCCAAATACCCAATAACATTAACAACTACTAATAGTAAAACTAACCCATTAAATTAATTTATAATTATTAATATTTAAACATTTATATATATATATATATATATATATATATATAAACAATTTTTAGTTTCATATATTTGAAGACTCCAGATACAAATAAACTTTAATATACATCAATTTGTATAAAAATGGAACAAACAAAATTGAATATGCCTTACTGGGTCATAAGATTGGGGTTTTTATCGTTTCAGTGATATGTTTATATGGTTGAGCTCGCTTGCATGCAACATATATTGGGCATGATGCCTTGTGGGGAATAAAACCTCGACGAGTAGCTTGAAAATGTCACTGTGCTTGCCGTTCAACCGCAACCCAGTTGGCTAAAAATAGTTCCTTCTAAATCAGCACTCCAATAACAGGGAGAAATCCAAACACGTTGAAAGGCATCCTCTATTTAACAACGTACACATTTATAATAAACTTATGATCAATGCTTTGAACAAAAATGATATATATTATTCATATGTTTTTATTTTTATTATTTTTTATAATTGGAAGTTGCTTCGAGAAACACGTTCCAAAGGCGGGGCATAACACATATTTCCTTTGGTTAGGTGTCAGGGTTAAAGGGTATCTACTCTGTGAAAATCCCTAAGGATTCACACCCAACTTCATTCGGGGCAGACCACAATGAAAATAAACCCTTTTTGATAGTTCAATACACT
>JASDQU010241502.1:0-18544 GCA_032191745.1 Picea mariana
CTGCGACTTATTTCTTTTGCTCGACTTCGACCATCTTCCTATCGGGTCGACTACCCTTCATTACTCTGCTTGGATATTGCTCTGTCATCATCTAGCTTCTTCTGCCATAGACGATTGCCATCAATGACAACCTTGACATTCTGCATCTTCTCTGCTATTGCCATATTTCCAACAGGGGAGATGCAGTTCTTTTCTCTGTTTTTATCTTGAATAGAAGTCCGACCAAGACCGTGAGGGATCGTGTACCTCAGGAAGCCTGGGATGGTAAGCCTTGCATTGTTTCTCATTTCAAAATTTTTGGATGTGTTGCATTTGCGCATGTACTTGCAGAAATGAGAAGGAAGTTGGATGACATAAGAGAGAGATGTATCTTTGTTGAATACAGTGAAGATTCTAGGGCATATAAACTCTACAATCCCATCACCCAGAAATATGTAATCAACAGAGATGTTCAATTTTAAGAAGATGAAGCCTCGGATGGAAGTATTGACAAATCAATTTCAGAGGGAGTTGTGTTACCCCATGAAGATGATGATGGAGCTAAGCAGATTGAAGGAGATAGACATATGGTTCCACATGCACATATGCTTGCAGAAATATGTCCAACAAGACAAGCAATAGATTCCAACCCATCTCAATTTAGAATGCCCAAAAATCATGAGCGTGGTGAGCCATCTGGACATGGTGGAAATCAATTAGATTCATAGGTAAGTAGTGAATCAAATCCTACTTTAGTTTCATTAAAAGATAGACTTAAAGGATAGAAGACTAGAAGCTTAAGAGAATTGTATGATCAGAATGATGAAGTAGATTAGATTTCAAATTTTGCATTTATAGCTTATGATCCTGTTAGTTATGATGAAGCTGCTAAAGAGGATGTCTGGATAAAAACAATGGATGAGGATATTGATTCCATTGAAAGGAATAACACTTGGGATCTTGTCAATTTACCTGAAGGTAAGAAGAGCATTGGTGTTAAATGGGTTTATAAGACTAAGCTGAGTGCAAATGGTGAAGTTGAAAAGTACAAGGCAAGACTTGTAGCTCAGGGGTTTAGTCAACAACCCGATATTGATTATAATGAAACATTTGCTCCTGTGGCAAGAATTGACACTGTGAGGATGGTCTTAGCTATTGCAGCTCAAAATAGATGGATGATACATCAGATGGACGTTAAGTATGCATTCTTGAATAGATATTTGGAAGAAGAGGTTTATGTTATACAATCTCTGGGTTACAAGATTGATAATCATAGAGATAAAGTTTACAAATTGAGGAAATCTTTATATGGATTGAAGCAGGCATCCAGAGTTTGGTATAGTAGGATTGATGAATACCTGATCAATGTTGGATTCAACAGAAGTCCAAGTGAACCAACTCTGTATATAAAGGTAAATCGGGAAGGTAAAATTTTGATTGTCTGTTTGTATGTTGATGACCTGATTTTTACTGGAGATCTATCTGTACATGATTTTAAAAAGGCCATGAAAACATAATTTGAGATGATTGATTTAGGATTGATGAAGTATTTTCTTGGAATTGAAGTAGATCAATTTGAGGATGGCATTTTCATTTGTCAAACTAACTATGCAAATGAAGTATTGAAAATGTTTAGAGTGCTCAATTGCAAGCCAGTTGCAACACCAATGGCAACTGGTCTTAAACTTAGCAAGTATGATGAGGGATCATATGTTGATCCAAATCTGTATAAGAGGCTGGTTGGAAGCCTGATATGTTGCTGGAACAACTAACTTTGGTATCCGATACACATCAAATTTAAACATTGAGCTGATCGTATATAATGATAGTGATTTTGCAAGTTCCATTGATGACAGGAAAAGCACATCTGGGTATGTGTTCAGTCTTGGATCTGGAGTAGTGGCATGGGCATCAAAGAAACAACCCATTGTGACTCTATCTTCTACTAAGGAAGAGTATGTTGAAACAACAACAACCGCATGTCAAGCTGTGTGGATGAAAAGAGTCTTGAATGAATTGTTGCATGAGCAGAATGATGCAACCAAAATTGTTTGTGACAATAAATCTGTTATTGCATTGTCAAAGAATCACGTTTTTCACAAGCAGAGTAAGCATATTGATACAAGGTATCATTTCATTCGAGAGTTGGTAAATGCAAAAGAAATTTCTATTCAGTTCTGCAAATCAGAAGAACAATTTACAGACATATTTTCGAAACCTTTGGGATATGAATTGTTTAAAACCCATAGAAGTAATATTGGGGTCTGCAATCTGTAATGCATTGTTTACAGCAATTTTTGTTTTTGCTCTGAAATGATTAAGAGGGAGTATGTCAGATTGTAATCATTTCTCACCGTTGAGTCGGTGGCTGTCTTGACCTTCAAGACTCGAGGGTTAAAGCACTGATTACCATTTTTGTTTTGCATTGCTTAAAACGGTGGTCCCCTTAACCTTTCAAGGCAACCAGACTACAACACCGCCTTGATTAAAATCTTTTAGAAGATCGAAGGGGCATGTTGTTAGTGTTCAAATACCATAGTTGTAATTGTAATATTGACGAGGTACGACAGACAAGAAGCTTGATATCTTTCTCTGAATAAAATCTGTGTTGATGATTCTGGATTGAGTTCGTTAACTCCATCTCTGGTTTCCTCCTTCAACTTTTCAAGTGCTGAGCTCCCAGGTTCCTTGCAATATCACGACTAGCGAGCTCCTGTCTCATTTCACTTTTCTGCTGGGTGCTTCCAACTACCGAGACCCAAAGTTACGGGCTCCACACCCTTCTCGCGTCTCGCGACTTTGCAACCATCGTTGCACTCTTGCGTCTCACCTCTCCAACCGCCGAGACCCGAAGTGCTGGGTTCCACGTTCTTTTCGCGTATCGTGAACTCGGCAATATTGCTGTGGTGTCCGGGCGTTGTAATCGGCGAGACCCGAGTGCTCCGTCTTTCACACTAGGTTGGTATGACAGGCTTCCATAGGTCTCGTATTTATAGGAGCTCGGAAAGGATTCGAGGAAGTGGCGGTGGGAAATCGTAAGGAACTTTCGTTCATTCAAAGTGCGTGGGGTCATCTCGTAGATTAAA
The DNA here is from genome assembly GCA_032191745.1 of Picea mariana. Classification (NCBI taxonomy): domain Eukaryota; kingdom Viridiplantae; phylum Streptophyta; class Pinopsida; order Pinales; family Pinaceae; genus Picea; species Picea mariana. The sequence goes on from JASDQU010241502.1 coordinate 3,066, forward strand.
TCTGATCTCTCCACATGAAATATAATTGGATTATGACATACCAACCCATTACTTAATCAGGCTGTATATAATAGCAACTTTAACATCGTCGTGTTTGATTTGGTTTTTGCATAGACAATAAGGCAGAGTGCACGTTACCGTCATTTTCAAAACTCCATTAAAAAATTTCGAGTGTCTTTTAGTCCTAGTGACACTTCTAAAGTCTTTTGGTTTTAATAATGCTCCAAAAAATTCCTCCTGTTACTGTGCAAAGTTTCTTTTTCATCGCTTTTATTGGGTTATTTGGCAGTCGAATAACTATGAGGGAGCACATGAACGGGAATTTGAAAGATGCATATGAAATTAATCTGCGCAATGAAGCCGAGATGAGACCATTGGTTTTAATTCTTCAAGTGCTATTAATTTGATGCCTATATAGTTATTGTTCTTCCTGTGCAATCCACCTTCAAGGGCATAAATATCACCTTAGATTATTTTTCCAAGCTCTAAAATTATGATTAGATGCTATATAATCAAGCTACCTGGTACTGATTGTCATGGTGGATTATCATGGTGGTTAGACCTGTTTCTGTTATTTTGCAGATGTAGTGATGCCTGCTCACAAAGTTTTATAGGGAAATCTGTTGGCACCTGCATGTGGGTGTTAGGGGTTGACTTAGTGGATTCAATTTTCTTTTTAAAATCTCCCTTTAAAAGATAGGTTATTAAGATACATTCTGTAATAAAGGTAATATTATGTAAGTTGAGATAAATATCATCTAATTTCAATATAACTCAATATATCTCACATAAGATGGTATATATCCCAATCTAATCGACGTAGCAAATTGTTTATTGTTTACTTAAAAGATGAACTATGACTTAAGAAACTTCAGAAAATCACTGCAGTGACAAAATTATGCATTGATTGTGATCATTGAAGTAGATAGTTTCACTGTGCAAGTATAGATGGGTTCGTATCGCTTATGGTGCAATGTACTTACGCTGAAATCTGAACATTATTAAACTGTACATTTCTCTTAAGGTGCAATGTACTTGGCTGAAATTTGAACATTATTAAACTATGCATTTCTCTTCAGGTGCAATGTACTTGGCTGAAATTTGAACGCAATTACATTCATTGGTAAATGGTAAACTGAGTTACTTGTTACTTCTAAATTCCTTTGAAACTGATAGTTGCTTTGGGTTCCCTTCAGATGCCTTAATYYTGTCGAATACGTTTCATTATAACAGTGTTTTCTACTGAAAGATTGAATAGATTRGAATTAGAGCCTTGTATCACGTGAATTCTTTGCAGAAATAAATTGTGCTCCATGTTGTTAGTGTAAACGTTGGGCACATGATCATATTCTATCCAGGTGCACATGGTGTGACGTAATAAGAGCTTTGAACGATGCAATATTCTATCAGTCTCTGCAGTCCTTTCCTTTCCTTGGGATCGTGACTACCGGAGACCATTTAAATTGAACAAATTTGCTACATTGGGCACTTCCAGAATCGTTTCCACCCTTCACATGTAACATTATATCGATTTCTATAGATGTCTTGGAGGGTTTCTTCATAAATTTCAACAACAGATTTGCATATCCATGCTTACACTGAACACATCGATGGATGAAAAAATCATAGTAGAGTGTGCTATAGAGAAACCATAGCAACACTTAGAACAATGGACACAACATATCATTCATTCATTAAAAAAATCTATTCTCACCTACAATAATCATACATGTGTATAGAGGAATAGAAACACACCCCTCTCCCAAGAGAGTCAGGCTTATGCTAGATTTGCTATGATACCATATAGAGAAATGGGACACTAGACATGGTTTCCACACACCAAAAATTATGTTGAGTGTTCTATTCAAAAAATAATTATACAAATATAAGTACATAAAGCTTTGGCCTTGTTGGCCCATGACCAAGTTTTGAAGTTACTTGGTCATATTTGCTTATTTTTGGGACTTCAATAGCCTGTCGAAGATGGAGTGCCAGACGAAGTAGAGATCACGGGATCTTGGCCCACTTTTGGGCCCATTTTGGGTTTTGGGACAATGTAATGGGATATGGATGTCAGCCCGTTGCTTTACCCACATTTAGGCCCACTTTTGTAACGTATAAATAGATGTCTAGGCATCTAGTAAACTATCTAAGGATTGTATCTATGTGATATAGGCTATGTGCCGAGTGGGATCTGTGTGATCAAGGGGTTGTGCATCTTGTAAGACTTGTAGAGCTTAGTGCAAGTCCCTGTGTGGAGATATAGAAGGCTTTGTGCTGTAACGTAAGGAAGAAGGATGATCTTTTGTCCTGTGCATAGTAGGGTTTTGGTAGCTCCATGCTTGTAACCGATTGGAGACCGTAATAAAGAAGAAGAGTTGGTGGACATAGCCCTAGGGTGGGGGTGAACCACGTAAATCTATGTGTTATGCTTTGTGCTTTGACTTGATGTGTTTATCTCTTCTTTGGCTAAGTTCTTTGATATATTTGGATAGATCTACTTATGATTTGTGCTTAATTAGATGTGTTTGAATAGTAGATCTGATATGTATGAAGATGCTTAGTGTTGATTTACTTTATCTGATCTATTTTACTATTGCTAAGTGTTAAATTACCTTAGATCTCAATGAATACTGCGATGCTCTATTCTATTTGCGAAGTATAATAAGGATAGAATCTTGATGAATCATCGATGCCAAGTGCTCTATAAGCAATATAATCATAGATCCATGTCCCAAATTAGGTTGTAGACACTTGAGTCGTGAAACCACCCCTGCCTCTACCTCGGGTGAGACTTCATATGCTTCACAGGTGTTTCCGAAAGAGCTGGTAGTTAGGGTTTTGTTGGTGTGCTATTGTAGCGTTCAACCCTCTGTGCCAACAAATAGTTCTGTTGCCGGGACCTGGAACTGTGATTGCTGGGAACCAAAGAAGAGGAAGCTTTGTGCAAAGATTCATCCTGAAACTGTGGAAGCTCTGTGCGAGGATCTATGCCCTAGTGCGCAGTATTCCACTTGAAATGAAAAGCTTTGTGCTAAAGAAAGAAGGCCAGATTTGAAGAAAAGAAGTGAGATCTAAACACTTTGTGCTCTAAGAAAGGAAAAAGTGGAAGTTTTTGAAGAAAATAGGTCAGATCTACAGAAAATAGGTAAGATATGTAAGCTATATGCTCTGATAAAGGTAAGAATAGTCAAAAGTTTTTAGATCTGGAATCTTTGTGCTCTACAAAAGTAAAATAAGTGAAAATTTTTGTTTCTAGAGTATGGATCTAGGTATGTTTGATAGATTTTGTCCTAGCTTGAAAACTAGGGCTCTAATAAATGAAAGAAAGCTTGATATGAATAGATCTGATAAGTACAGTAATAGATATGTTATACTTATGCATAGAAATAATGTTTGGACTAGAAAATGGATGCAGGATCCTAGAAATAATTTTTTGGAGGCTAGTTACCATGATCCTAGTGCGCAAAACATAAGAGGCTCGGGATCAATTAAAAGGAAGAGAGGATTAACCCTATGTTACAGTTGCAGAAGATCAGGACATCTTGCTAAGGAATTCCATGGTGGAAGATCTAGTTGTTTATGTTACAAATCTTTGGACCATGAAGTATTGGATTTCCCTAGAATGATTGCTAAGCTTGAAAGAATGAATCTGAGTCAATAAAACCCTAAGGCACCTCCATAAATAGACAAACCCCAGAAAGAATCCGAGAAGGTATTGCTACAGATAAAAGGCACCTTGAATGAGCACTGACATGTTAGGTTATTAGAGATCTTTAAAGAAAAATAATGCATCGAAGTAAGAATAGGGGACTTCGACATTGACTGTGTTTTTGATGAAGAAACACAGGTGAACATTATGCTAGAAAGAACTTGGGAAGCTATTGGGAAACCTACTATGGTCCCTTCATTCGGAGGAATAGGGCTATTCAGAGGAAAATTGGTGAACCTATGTGGAAGGCTCACTGAGATATCTATGAATGCTAATGGAACTTTGACAGAGGAAGATTTTGAGATTATCAAGTTTATTGAGGACAACGTCCCGTTTACTATGTTACTTGGAAAACCTTGGATTGAGAAAGATCAATCCAGAAAGAAGGAAGAAGAAAAGTTTTTAGAACAACAGAGACAAGAGTTAAAAGATTTCATGACTAGAAGGATCGCGCAGTTGATTGAAGAACATGAGAACAAATCGAAGCTACTTGACACTAGAAGTCCAGATGTCAAAACTACAAGAGAATTAGAGGACTCATAGAAGATTGAACTATCTATCTCAGATATAGAAGAAGTATTACCCTTGAGTATTAGGAGAGAATCTCAGCAGTGCGAAGTGACTATGTCCAAGGAAAATAAGAATCAGAATGGGAAGAGAATCATCGAGACAAAGCTCACTGGAAAGAAGGCTAGGAAGCTAAGTAAAAAGAGAGATAAGATCGATAGGCTATAGAATATTCCAGAGAGAACCTCACATAAATTGAACTTCGCTGAGATATCAGACCAGCGACATAGGCCACTTCACCGAGGCGAAGCAATATAGCCGTTGGAATCCGATATAACTGTTCGACTGCCACTCCGAACAGGTTGAAAAGAATTGATGGTTCACCACTAGACCATCGAACCACAACATAATAGACAGAACATGAGTTAATGACACCTCATACCCGTTGCAAGCAGACCATTGCTAAGTTTCTTACTTAGTCCACTGTGCCATGCACCGAGAATACTTTTTTCTAACCAATAATTTGAGCCCACACGTTGAGATTATTTTTCACTGTGATCATCGCCTTGTTCCCATACCCTCCATTGCAGTCTCTAAATTCAGTTCACACCCAATCTAATTGACCCCGCACTTGTATGTCGGATGAACTCAGTGCCACAGAGAAAGTAGTCAAAGAATTTTTGATTGACTTAATGACTGAGAGAGTCATGTCAGAAAGAAGGATGTCTTTAGGTGTGCAAGCATCATCATTAGGAGGAGTCCAAGCTTCTCCCTCAACTTCTCATGGAGAAGGAACTTCTAGAACCACGGTAGAGACAAGAACAAAGCATAGAGACGACATCGCGAATGCCAAGATTATTCCATGCATTCTACTGGCTTACTTACCACCCCTCAACGGCGCCATCAATTGTGACAGTGTACCCTGCGACTTCAAGTATACTTTGATCACCGCGCACCTTCTGAAAGGGGTGCGCGTAGTTCGTGTTGACCAGGATAAGCTCGCAGCAAGGAAGTTTAGTGACTTCAACCTTGGATACCGAAAATCTTACAACATGCTCACCCCGCACAAGTATCTAACCAGGACTAAAGGAAAGAATTCCAAGATCATCCCATAGTCATGGACCAAGAACCTTGTGTAGTCCACGGTGCTCAAAGTGATGAAGAGTTTGCACTTCAGATGACATTAGGAGGTGAATGCATGTGTAAAGTTACTGTTGTCATGCTATCACGACAGATACCTATGGATGAACTGACGCATCACTGTGGATCTGACCTTGATTAATTGGATCATAGGGATTAGTATGCAAGGCCCTAACCCATAGGAGTTCTACCCTGGAAAGACCTCAGACCAAGCATTAGCGCAGAGAATTAAAGAAACTTATTGCGATGTCGAGAAGGGCACACGAGGCTACAAGGTATCCTTTATCCAGAGTGGTGCAGTGCACCTTGCCTGTCAGGGGATCGCAGGCAAGCTAGTTCGTAATAATATACCAACTCAAGTGACTGGATTCGTGGTCAACCTCGCAGGGAAGTGCGTAGAAGGACTGCAGATGAACTAGGCGTAGTACCTTGTCAATCAAGTATACAAAAGTGGGAGCATCATATCCTTACAATTATCAGAAGGGTTTCATACCAATGGACATGTGGAACGTGGTGTTGTAGCAATGCTCTCCTAAATGTAGCCACTTGACCCATGTTCTCTGTTGTCCACCTATATAGTTCTTAAAATATCCTTCAACCCACTTGTTGACAATCTCGGTCTACCCATCTGTCTGAGGGTGTTGGGTGTCATATTTGTCCCCACCAACCTAAAAAGATATTTCCAGAATGTCCCCATGAACCGAGTGTCCCTTTCACTGACGATGTTGCTCAGTAACCCATGAAGTCTGAAGACCTCCCTGGAGAATAGCTCGGCCACCTGAACTACGTTGTACTCTGTTAGTATGGCATAGAAGTGAGAAAACTTGGTCAATCTATCTACCACTACATAGATACAGTCCTTACCTTGGACCTTGGGTAGGCCTGTGATGAATTCCATTGATATACTCTCCCATTTCTTCTTTGGAATGGTGAGTGGTTGAAGTAGCCCTGTTGAAAGAGCATTCTCTGAATTGTTCTACTCACAAGTCACACACTCACTGATGTGTCTCATAACGTCCTGTTTGAGGCCCTTCCATGAGAACCTCTCCCTGATCTGTCTGTAGATTTTGAAAAACCCTTGATGGCCTGCTAGTGGTGAATCATGAACTGCTGTGAGGATCCTCTTCTTGAGCCTCGAATATGGCACCAGGTAGACTCCGTCCTTGTAGAATATGACATCTTCAATGACCCTATCCTTTTCATCCTGTATCTTCCCATCCATAACCTCACAAGCGAACTTGTTCTTAGAATATTCAACTAACAAGTGGGATCTCCAATCTGCAGAAATGTCCATCAAAGAACATGTCGCAGGTCTCCTCGATAGTGCATCGACCACAATGTTCTTATTACCCTTGACATACTCTATGTTGAAGTCGAATGCATGTACCTTCTTCACCCATTTCTTATGATGCTCATTAAGGTCCTTCTGCTCAAGGAAATAATTCAAGCTATTGTGATTTGTCTTGACCACGAATTTGCTGCCCACCAAATATTGTCTGAATTTGGTGAAGGTATGCATGATTGCCAACATTTCCTTCTCATAAATGGAGTACAACCTCTTGGGTTGACTGAGATTCCTTCTCTTGAATACAATGGGGTATCCTCCTTGCATCAAAACTGCCCGAATACCCTCGCCGGATGCATCACATTGTAGTACAAATGGTAAGGCGAAGTCTCGTAATGCCAACACTGGACAAGTTCCCATGACTTCCTTCATGTGATCAAAGGCTTTCTGTGACTCCTCGATCTATATGAAAGCCCATGCTTGGTAAGATCCATCAGCGGTACTCCAAGCTGAGAAAAACCCTAGAAAAACCACCTGTAATAGCTGCACAACCCGAAGAAACTCCTCAACTCTGTCACGTTCCAGGGTGTTGGCCAATCTAGAATGGCTCTGATCTTCTCCCGGTGTACCTGTACCCCCTGTGCACTGATGATGTGTCCCAATTAAAGTAGTTATGTCATACCGAACTCACACTTGGAATCTTTGGCATATAATTATTGTGCCTCCATGATGCTCAATACCTCATCTAGGTGCCTCATATTCTCCTTCCATGACCTTTTGTAGACCAAGATGTCATCTAAGAAAACCAAGAGTGATTTCCTTAACTGATCTCTGAATATGTGTTTCATGCAAGACTGGAATGTAGCAGGTGCATTGGTTAGTCCAAATGGAATAACCAGGAATTAGAAATGTCCAAAGTGACATCGAAATGTCATCTTCTTTATGTCCTCTCGGATGTTGATCTGATGATACCCAGAGCGTAGATCAATATTTGAGAAGAAAACTGTCCCATGCAATTTATCCATCAACTCGTCAATGCATGTTATAGGATATTGGTTCTTGATGGTTTTATTGTTCAAGGCCTAGTAATCAATGCACATCCTCATGGTGTCATACTTCTTCAGAAGTAAGACAATTGAAGAGGCGAATGAGTTGTTTCTCGGTTTGATGTGTCCCATCGCTAGAAATTCCTTGATTGCCTTCTCTATCTCATCCTTGAACCTCCTAGGATGAAGATAGGGGGGTGATCATAGGTTTGTCCCCCTCCTCCAACTCAATGGTGTGCTCAAACCCCCTGTCAGGTGGTCCCCCTAGTGGAATCGACCCAAAAACCTATTGATGGCATCCCAACAAATTCTTGATCTCAGTATGATACTATTGTCAACCCTCTGAATCCTTTCGCGTAATGTTCAAACACTCTACGACATATGATACCTCTCCATGTCTGAATATCCTCTCCATCCTCTTGGATGAAACTATGTTGGGTGCTCCTGTAGACATACCTCTCAGAACAACCTTCTTCCCATCACGGTCTCTGAATCCCATCTCCAAGGTTTAGTAATTGGTGGTGATTTTTCCCAAGGTAATCATCCACTGGACTCCCAACAACACATATGTGTCAGATAGGTCCAACACATAAAATGTGTCTCTCACTGTGTAGTTGCCTAACTTTATCTCCAAGTCTGGAACTCTATCTAGACACTCCACTATGAGGCCATATGCTACTTCAACATCAAACCTCTCAAACTCCTCTATCTGAAGTGCCTGTCTCGATACCAGTGAAGCGTCAATGAAGTTGTGGGTGGCCCCACCATCTATCAGGGCGATTTTTCATTTCCCCTGAATATTCCCTCTATTACAGAGGTTATCATACCCGGGAACACCAAAAAGGGTCTCTATGAATCCTCCCTTTTCTGGTTTTCGTCTATTAGCCTTCTTAGGAGGTTGTGGGACTACCGAAGGATGGGCTCCTGCCAGTGTCGGTGGTCTACGGGGAGGCTTCTCCTCTACCTATGTTGACTCTTCCTCTTAGCTAGTGGATCCACTGTCTTGCTCCTCCTCCTCACTATCCACACTGTCTTCTTCCACCTCAATATATTGAATCTCTCCCTTGCCCATGCACCTATGGCCTTGGACCCAAGAGTCTCTGCAGTTGAAGTAAATATTCTTCCTCATAAGCTCTCGCCTCATCTCATCATCCAAATTCTGCTTTCCCTTCCATTATTTTTGGAATGGATTCCTGTATCGATCCTTCTGGGGTATGAAGGGTTTAGTCATTGTCACTGAGTCTTCCAAATATTGAGTGCGTGGGATGGCATCCTGCAAGGTGGGAGGCCTTTATGCCTTTAACCATCCTCTCAAAGGCTCTGTGAGTCCCTCTATGAATAACATGATCATCCTGGGCTTGGATATATCTGTCACTTCCATGGCTACCCGTTGAAACTATGTTATGAACGCCTCTGTTGTGCCATTTTTTCTCAACTTGGCTAGATCCCTGACGTGGATCTCGGGATCCCTCCTATCAAACTTGTCCATGGGAGCCTTACCATTTCCCTCTGGTCACTCATATCTATTTCTTGACATCCTCTCAGCGTCACGCTTAGACTCACACTTTTCTTTTCTCTGTGCTTCCATGTGCGCATATTTCTCTTCCTATGAGCTGGGAGGGAAAGGATGAAATTTAGGCCTAGAACTTCTTTCCTTGCACCTATTGTAAGTGACATATTCATCACCTACATGCTCACGACCCTCTGGGTCTTCTACTGCACTCATCGTCCTTAGTCACAGGTTGGCAGGACTAAAGCTCTGATACCACTGTAATGTTCTTGACTTGGCTAGTCTAGGAAATAATGCTAATGTGTGTGTAGGATTAATGGTTTACAACATATAAATGATCATACAAATAAAAAATGTGACAAAGACTGCAAATATTATATTATGATATCTCTGAGGAGTACAAATGTCGAATGCAGATGAATAAAATGAATCACTCGGATAGATCAAATGAAAAAAGGATCTTAGTTGGAATACAATAAGAAAACTAAAAGATAATACCTGATAATATATGAGTATTGCAGGGTCAATGGATGAGATGGAACTATGGCAGCTCACATGGTAACTACTGAAAGTTCGGAAAGTTCTCCCTGGTGGATAAACTTCTTGGAATGGCCTGGAAACTATCCCAAATGGTGCACCCTGATCTATATCTCAATCCTGATGACTGATTGGGCCCTATGCTGGTGTGTATGGACCCCACATGGATCCCCCTGGGGGAATGTGCCCCTCTCTCACTCGAAAAATGTTCCCTAGTGATTCCACCATTGGAATCAACTCAGATGTATCTCAAAATGGTCGCCTTGGTCTACTGGAAAATGGGTCGAAGGGGTTTCCATGGATTTGATCTAATTATCCCTCAGGAACCCCGAATGTGTCTTCCAAAAGTGTCACACTCCCAACTTTGAAAAATGTGCCCTAGATGATTCCTCCATTGGAATATGACAAGGAACCAGGTGAAATATGCGCCTTGCCTTCCTCTCAATTGAGTCAGAGGGGAATCTTTGAACTCTCCCTGGATGGGACAATTTGATCCACTTAACCTCCTCAGGAGTTGCACCCTCACCCTAGATAAGTGCACCCTTACTACTAGACCCTGTGAAACTATTTCTAAAGAATGATGGAAGACCTGTGTGATATTCTCGGTGACTAGGGTGTGTCTCTCAACATCAAAACCAACCAACTGGCGTTTTCCTCCTGGAATTAACTGAACTATGGAATTAACTGAACTATCTCTCCTAAGATGCACCTCTCTCCTCAATGAAAAGTCATAATCTACATAATGATGAATTGGGTCCCTGACCCTTCTCTTATATCTTTTCTAAACCCTAATTCACTGTTGAAACCCTAATTCATTTATGAGTTCCAAATTTAGCTCGTTTGTTCTATTTTTATCTCATATTGGCTTAAAAGCGCTTTTAACCACTTTTACCTCAATGTCACTTTCCGAACATAACACCTTTGACTGGAGTGACCTCTCGTAACTCTGTTTACTCCTTTTCTGGCCCTGGCAATAATCTAACGGGGTGTTTTAGACCATTAGGCCTCCTCTCTGGAGCTCCTAGTTGGAAAGGGACATTACACTAAACTTCTCAATGTTTCTCTTCCAAGCGCTTTGTGAATATGTATGGAATTTTCTCATTTGTGGAAAAATGTATTAAGTGAATAGTCTTGGCCTCTACATGGTATCGAATCAAGTGATACTTTATGTTGATGTGCTTGGTTTGATCATGGAATATGGGATTCTTGGACAAATTGATTGCATAAGTATTTCCAACTAGAAGAGGAGTATAATTCACTTATTTCTCCTGTAAATATTTGACTATTTTTATGAGCCACACAATCTCCTTCATCGCTGCTGAAACTGTCACATATTCCTCCTTTGGTGTGGAATCTATTGGAATTGATTGTTTGCATGATATCAATGAGATAGTTGCTAATCCAGGACTCATGAGATAACCCGAAGTTGATACTCCATTTTCCTTATCCACATCAAAGTCTGAATCAGAATATCTGATCAAGTTGAAGTCATCTACTTTAGAGTACTTGAGTGCAAAATCTTGAGTTCCTTTCAAGTATTTTAGAACTCTCTTTGCAGAAAACCAATTTCCTTCACAAGGCTTCTGCATGAACCTGGAAAGAATGCCAACAACAAATGAAATGTCTGGTCTAGTGGTAGTAAGATATATAAGATTTCTCGCAAGATGTCTATACTTGGTTGCATCCTCAAATTCATTCCCTTCTTTTGATGTGAGCTTCAATTTATATTCCATTGGAGTAGAAACTAGATTGCACTCAACCATGCCAAACTTGTTCAATAATTCTCCAACATACTTCTTCTGGGATACGAATATGTACTTTGTATTTCGAATCACTTCAATGCCCAAATAGTACTGAAGATGTCCCAAATCTTTCATCTTGAATCCTTTATTCAACTCTTTATTTATAAATTATATGTAGTTATCATTGTTCCCTATTATGAACACATCATATACATATACTACAAGATATATTACTAGTTTTCGAAATTTCTTGACAAACAAAGTTCCATTGTCAAGATTGAAATGCTTTAAGTTTAATTTCAGAAGATGCTCGATTAACTTTTCATACCATGCTCATGGTCCTTGTTTTAATCCATACAAGGATTTGATGAGCTTGCATACCTTATGTTCTTGTTCCTTCATAACAAAGCCTTCTGGTTGAGACATGAACATATTCTCTTTCAAGTCTCCATTCAAGAAAACAATATTCACATCCATTTGATGAATTTTCCATCCATTTTGTTCTTCCTTAGAAAATAGACTGTGGATGGTAACCCATTTTGATGCGGGTGAAAAAGTCTCCTCATAATCGACACCTTCTTTCTATGTAAATATTTTTTCCATGAGCCTTATTTTGTGCTTGTTAGGTGAGCCATATGATCTGTACTTGTTCTTGAATACCCACTTGCATCAAATCGGTTTGGTTCCATATGGAGGGTCCATCAACTTCCATGTCCCAATCTTGATGAGAGAATCATATTCCTTCTACATGGATTCTTTCCATTCATCATGATAAGTGGCTTCTTTAAAGGAATTTGATGCATGGTTAGTAGATAAATTAAACTCACAATCATATGAAACATCCATATAGTCTACATCACCCGAGTTTTAATTATCTACATTACCTCCATCTTGTTTTGTGGACAATCTGGTTCCTGTCTTTCTGACCTCATCAAGATGAACACTTTCAAGTGTTTTTGTGAGCCATTTTGGTGGACCATTCTGAGATGGTATAGGTTTCTTAGCTGATTGGGATGGCGTTGAGTTATCCTCAAGCCTCACGTTTTCAATATTCTTGATCACATCATACTTCTCATGAAGTGGAAAAAACTTCTTCATGAGGGGAATATGGTGATTCAAAATGAGATTCCAGATATTGACCCAAGATAGGGATCCCCCCTTCAAGATGTGGAATTTCATCATTAAATTCATGGTATGTCTTTACATGAGTGAATTTGTCCAGATGGTCAAGATGACTCTCAATAGTTTCTTCTTTCTTGGTGGATTCAAGAAAGAACACATCTCTAGAGAGGACAAAATTCTTGTTTGTCTCATCATAAAAAGGATACCCCTTGGTGGTATTTGAGTACCCCAAGAAGATGCACTTCTCACTCCTTGCATCAAGATTTATTCTTTGCTCCTTAGGAATTAGGGCATAACAGGTGGAATCAAAGACCTTGAGATGCCTCACTGAAGGAATACGATCATACCACATTTCATATGGAGTCTTGTTTTTAAGAGCATGATATGGACACATGTTTTTGACATAAACTACACATATAACTGCATCATCCCAAAACATCAATTTAACATTCTTGAAAAACATCATGCAATGAACCATATTTAGAAGATTCATGTTCATTCAATCATCCACACCATTCTGTTGGGGATTGTATCTAACTGTGTTTGATGTTTGATCCCATGTTGGCGAAGGTATATTTCAAATTCATTAGATGTATAATCTCTTCCTTTATTAGTGCAAAGACATCCAATATGAGGCTGAGCTTAATTTTGAATCCATACATGAAAATTTTTAAATGTTTCAAAAGCTTGTGATTTGTCTTTCAACAAATATACCCAACACATTCTGGTGTAATCATCAATAAAAGTAATAATATATTTGTTTCCATTTGTAGAAGGAACAAGCATAGGGCCACATAAATCAAAATGAATCAGTTCAAGTTTTATATATGCTCTGGAAGTGGAATCATCGAAAGACTCTTTTCTATGATTTACAAGAATACACAAATTACATTGTTTCAATTTTCTAGGAATGGTGGGAATACTAGAAACACCATTCTTTCTCAACAAACAAATATTGTCATAATTAATATGGACAAATACAACATGCTACAAAAGACTAGATGGAATTATACATGAGTAATGATGAGATAGGTATGCAATAGTGTGTGTATGGGAAGATGTCCCATTAAGCTTCAACAATCATCCATCTTTCATTCTGGTCATAGAAAACATGTTATTGAAATCCTTCCTTATCTCAATGTTTCCATCGATCATATGAATAGAGTGGCTTTGTTTTCTGATGTGCACAAGGGAAAACAAGTCTCTAGAAGATAGAGTACATTGTGTAGAAGAAAATCTGGGAGTCTAGGCAACTTAAGCTTGATGGTGACCATTTCCGAGGGCTTGAGACTAGATCTGTCTACAAAATCTCTACACCATCTACTTTTTTATCCATGTTTTTGAAAGGTCATGCGAGAGTTCGCGCCTATGTCAAGAAGCCATGCCTCTCCCCAAGAAGAAAATGAATTATTAAATAGATATTCGGTTACTCCTATATTGCAATAGGAAACAAAATAATGTATAGGTGCTTTACCTTCCACTAGGTCCGAGGTTCTATCATTGTCTTCTTTGATCTTTTGCCATGAAACTCTGCAGTTGAAAGTTTCATGTGACCCATTCATTCCGTAGCAGGTACAATGAAGGTTGGATTTTTCTCGGGGATTATGCCAACCCTCCCTTCCTCTAAGCTTCTTCTTTACGTGTCTTCTCTTATTTCCTCTATGTTGTCTAAAAACAAGAGTACTGGAAGCCCCATAGGGAATATGCAAGAGAATGCATTGTCTTCTATTGTATTCACACACACTTTAGAAAATGAAAATACAATCAGGCTGCATGAGGGTTACAATTAGACTGCATTAGTAAAAATACTTTTTTATTGCACCAAGAATACAATACTACTATATCAACAATACTACACTGTTGCTGCGTCAATAACACAATTAGACTGCATTGATGAAAGTAAACAATGGAACCAAGTGAGTTCCTAGATAATGAAGTTGAGGGAAATGGTTAGCAATCTTTGCACCATTTATACCACGTCTAGGTATCTAATTTCCATCCATGCTCACAACACCATGGATATCAGTTCATTGTGGTCACCAAAAACAAATACTCAAGTTGTAGTCTTCACAACCAAGTCGATGGGAACAAGCAACCAGAATAAATTGAGTTGCATAAGAGGCAAAAGGTTATAAGGGTTGAGTTGTGTAAGAGGTGTAGGGGGTCGACTGCACCAGTGAATGTAGACCAAGAATTCTTCCAAGAGAGTATAGGAAGTTGACGAATTTGAGGAGGTTGACAGATTTTTAGATGTTGGACTTTGACAGCGAGGAAAAAGCTCAGGTCTAAGAACGGAATTAATTTTATTTCATCACCATTGCTTCACACGTCTACACGCCATTGTGATGGATAAAAGAACTTGAAATCAACTACTGGAGGCTCTGATAAGACAAATGTTTTGGAATTGAACAACCTTGAAGTTGGGCCAACGTCCGGACAAACAATGTTTGAATGTCAAACACACAATTCATACCAGGGAATCAACCAATAATACCACTGACTGTGTAAAGGCATGAAAAATTAGCTTATGAGGACACCAAATGTTGGACAACCATTTAGACAAGAAGTATCTGGTTCATGTCGTTGGCATAAGCTCTCCAACAAATGATAAATGTATAACAACGAATGATAGCGATGTATATATGTATAATAGTTGTATACCACTACACCTGATGCACGACGTGAGAGAATACTAGAGGTCGTTGAAAAACAAATCTGCAAAACAGAAACGAATTGCAGGACAGAGAAAGAATGAAGAACAAATCTGCAATAGCAGAAAACGGATTGCCAGTAACCGAATGCAAAAACACCACACTTTGATTTCGTTATTGAATTGTGAATTTAAAGGAAATTACATGCATGAAATGCTTCGTAAATA
>JASDQU010241502.1:38895-49430 GCA_032191745.1 Picea mariana
CTACTTGGATATGGGATTTTAATACGTGCTACTAGTCACTATTCCGTGTACATATTCAAAAATATTGGCATTAATAATTGAAAATATCAAGAACATCTATCATTAAAACAAATCAACACAAAATTTATGGAAGACCATCCAGCCTTTCTTTTAAATACTTATTATCATTTCTCTCTATCATCGAAGATTTGCGCTTTAGGGTGCCTTCGTTCTAATGTTCCTGGTCATGGACATGTAAATGTGATTGAGGGAAAGATGAAAGAAGAGAGACTGGTTTTATGTGACGTGAGTTTTGAGTAAAACAAAACTCTGTTATACAAGAGAAACTCGAAGAGGACGAAAAAAAAAGAACAAGTATGTTTTGGTTGGTGTTCTCCCTGTGTTCGATGCTTTGGTTGGTTGAAAAGGTTGCCTGGAGATTTGTTTGTTGAACTTCTTTTTTTTTCTTGCTGGGAATTGTAATGGATTTTTAGGTCACCTACAAGATAGTTCTTCCTTTAAGTATATAGCTTCTTCCAACAACACAGATTTGGCCACTGTATCGAATTGTAGAGATCGCACAAGTATTTTTCTTCCTCAGAGGCTGGTAACAGAATCTGTATGGGTGGATAAAACGACATATTATCACTACAAGAGTTTATATTTTATAGTTTTATGAACTACATGTGGCTCTGGTAGCCGACTTGACAAAAAGACATGTTCTTTGTCAAAGTGTGTTTAGTTTCCTCTGGATGTAGTTGTAGATTCCACATATTTGGCGCACCTCTGAACATTCTAGACCTTTCTGTGGGCCTCCATACCTCCCCAGCTATGAGGAAATATATATTATGATTCCATATGCAACATTTGATACACTTTCCAAACCTGTGTTGGTGCATTCTGCAACATTTAATGCACTTGCCACACCTCAGCTACCTGGAGAAGTTATGTACCTCAATAGATTTGGATTTTACATCTGGGTTGGATGTTTCTTCCAATTTACTGTAATAAAGCAAAGAAGTTCCACATACAAATCCTCAAGCAGGATTCTCAACCAAACAGACGATCGAATACAAGAAGAATACCAGTCACTATATACTTGAATTTGTTTCCCCTGCCTTAACTGTTGTGACATAAAACAACTCAGTTCACATTGAAATCGGCCTGAATCGCATTTCTAAGTTGTCTCGGATGTGAATGCTCAGGAACATTGCAAAGAAAACACCTTAAGCCCCAACTTTTCGACAAAAAAAGGAAATTAATACTTGACAAAGAATGGAATGTTGAATAAGAAGCCATTGCAAGCAGGCCATATCTAAAAGAAACAAGTTATTCAAAAAATTGGGATAGATGTACTTCACAGCATCGATTAAGTACAAAACCCAAAATTGATATTCAAATAATTTTTTATGAATAAAGAGTTTGAACATCAAGAAAAGTGTGAAGAAGCTTCATCAATGACCATATCTTTAATTGGTCGACGGCAGGCGAAATCACAATCGTTTTCGCAAATAGCCTCAATTGTATTTTGTAACACATCTTATTTGAATATAAAATAATTTCGGTTTATTTCTTAATAGTATTTTCCAATTTCTGGTATTTGTTTTAATTGTATTTTGTACCTTTTTCCCCTATGTCGTTAAACATGAAGGACAAGCTTTTGTTTCTGCTGCTCACTACTTCAATCTAAATAAAACCTGATCTGTTCTTTCTTTACATTTTACATTTAAAAATACTTTTTCATAGGCCATACTTATGTGGCGTCGTCTCTTTAAAGAAAGAAATTGGAGGACCCGTTTTGCTCCCATTCTTCGGGTTCCATAAATAGAATGAATTCATGAGTTACAAAAACGAAGCTCAATTGTTGACGAAATGTTCCTGTGAAGTATGTTGGATATATTGCAGCTTGTTCTATTTGATAATATCCCTGCATATATACTAGTATCAGTACTATTGAAAAAAATACAGAAAACTTCCTCTTCGACAAAGCTTAGGCAGTTATGTTTGGGTTTACGGTATTAAACAAATATGTCCACTGTTCCATCATATACATCTTGCAGCCTAGGAACTTTCGTAGTTTGCAATTTATGCTTTAATTACTTAAAGTCACAGCAAATTTTGATTGCCTTTAATTTAATTTAGATATTGATGTTTATGGAGAGCCATCATTTTCTGATGTCATTACAACGAATACAAGAAGAATAGATGATAAGGAATTTATCTCATTGAGACCACAATAAAAATTCATGTTTCTTGTTGCGCTATTTACATCTTGCAGTCAAAATTTTCCTGGTTTCAACGAAATTTGCGAGCCGAAGAGCATCTTGCAAATTGGGAGATCATTTGCATTTGAAACATAAACAATCCATTAATATATATTAGTATGAATACTATTCAGATAAATATGAAAACTTTCTCCATTGATAGATACTAGTATGAATACTATTGAAATAGATATCAAAATTTTGTCTTGGCCAATACTTAGCCAGTTATTTGAACACTAGGCCCCGGGTTCGCGGTATACAACACCTATGTCCCTCGTTTCGTCATATACATGTTGTAGGAAAAGAACTTCAGTGATGTGAACTTATTTCTTTTACTAGTGAGAAGCCAACAAAGGTTCGAAAACATTGTCATTAATAAACCGAAAAAATGGTTTTCCCAACTCTCAGATACTTATCTCTTTTCCCATTTTTCTTTTCCCGTTCATTATGGCTTTCTGGTTTTATACTTAGTCTTCTTTCTATGTACAGTGGGCTGCAATGTCTTCATCTCCATATATATCCTCGCAAAACGGATCTGATCGACCACTGTTCCATTCCATACTTAGCCAATTTAATGCCTGCCAATGCGGGGGTGGTGCTTGCGACCTTTGTACTTTCTTATTATGTGATTAGAAACCTTTCATGCTAACAGTTGACCATACAGGAACCATCAACATTGTTATTAATTGCTGAAAACCTCGAGGAGATCTCCCATTATTACGCATTAAACCAAGATGTGTGGAGAGTTATTTTGTCTCTTCTGATTGTTCATCTACAACATGCGTCCTCATGTTGGGCCACTCAAGAAATCTACAATGCTTAATTGCTCATTGCAATATCCAACATGTTGGCATTTCTATGTATGCAATTAGTACATTTTAATGTTAACAACGCATCATGCGACAACCATCCAAATTGTCATTAATCAACGAAAGTCTCAAGGACATCTCCCATTCACATGCTTTCAACCAAAATTTGAGCAGGGTTATATTATCCATTCCAACTTTTCATTTCATTCATCGGCTGAAACAAATAAACATTCTTGTAGAATTATGGCACAAGGTCGACAACAGTTTTGTGGAGACACAATAAATATGTTTGCAAAAGAGGACCAGAGGTTTCAGTGGTCCAGGGCATACTTTTACTATTCATCTTGTTCCGCCCAAAACGAAGTGATTTGGACCTCTAGAATCTCTCGTGTAGGTTGCGTTCCTGAGGTTTTTTACTCTAAGGAGGTGGTCTCTTGGTGAGCCAAAAAATATATTACAGGCCAACTAATTATTCCACTGCGTGACCATTCTCTTGTTTCTTTGTCGCCTCGGCTCTTCCGCGAGATGTTAAAATTGTTGAACCCAACATTGACGTTTGCAATCAAGGAAAAATACATTTTAGATTGGGGGAAGCTAAT
This sequence comes from Picea mariana, assembly GCA_032191745.1. Taxonomy (NCBI): domain Eukaryota; kingdom Viridiplantae; phylum Streptophyta; class Pinopsida; order Pinales; family Pinaceae; genus Picea; species Picea mariana. The sequence goes on from JASDQU010241502.1 coordinate 42,547, forward strand.
TTCGATTGAGATCTACTCCCAGTTGTCACAATTCAAAGAATCAAATAAATTTTATATGTCATCCTACTTGATTTTCACAATTGTGTATTATTGTCTGTTTCCAAAACTTTCTCTTTCCAATAAAATAAACTATGGATTCGACCCAGTAACATTATGGCATGAGGCCCTGTGGAGACACAAGGCCTCCCATTGATTTTATGAAGTTTTTAATGACTTTGTATCAGTTTTCAAAGATTTACTGTTAGGCAAGGATTCTCCGCGAATTTCTGGCCAGACAACCAATTTTTTGAACAGGAAGGGCACACTTGAGCAAAAGGAAAATCATAGTGTCCTCATGGTCTTTGGCTCTAAGGAAAATCTCTCTTTCCTTCCATGCCACATCACGGACAAGATGTTTGTTGCAGAAATAGCAAAGCAATATAATCACTCGCTGCATTTTTTCCATGAAAAGAAAAAAAATAGTTCATTCCTCTGCCCTAGAAAGACGGAGACTTTGTGTGCAGAAACATCAACAAGATTGACGAGTTTCCCACCCATTTCAAGAAATTGAACCTAATGTATGCTAAAAGGCTAAAAGGGTTCGACCCTAATGGCATTTTTCGAGAACATTTACTGGGTGTTGGCTTTAACACCTCTTTTATCCATACACACCTGAACCAAGACAGGAATAGTGTCGACAACAATCCAACTTCTGCTGATTGCGACGCCGAGAGATTGCAAAGCGCCACTGAATTGTACAGGCAACATGGAAAAGTATCCGGTGAGAAGAGTACCCAGTCCCCCACCAGCACTCCCAAGAGCATGACATCATGGAGGATTGCTTCGACGGTCCACCCCAGTAAGAAAGCAACCCATAAATATTCGAACGGAGGAGGAGATAAGAACCCTCCTCGCATAAATATTGATAGTTCTCACAAAATTCCACTAACGAAGAAGAGAAAAAACAATGCAGGGCAGGCGGAGGAACCCCAAATTGAAAGTGGAAAACTGCACCTTGAAATTGAAGCTGAGCACATGTAGAAAATTGGGTCGTCCACGGTGGAAATATCAGACACCGACTTTTTTGACATAAATGAATCCTTCATATTCTAGAGCACTATTTTTGATAGCCAATCTAAAAGTCTGGTCATTGAAAAGAGAGATGTAACAAACAGGAAAGGAAAATCTTGCACAGAGATTAACTTTAGTGAAATGTCGTCATCCCAAATATGCCAATTTCACCAGGGAACCAGTGGCATTTTTCGTGATTCCATTGGATGAATTGAGACATAAAATGCCAATATGAAACAGTGCCTCAAAGAATTTGAGTAGGCTTTCCTTACAACTCCAGAATTTGCTAGTCCTTTGGAAAACATTGTACTTGCTACCACTGCAGTGAAGATGAAAGTATCCTCTACCCTCCTTGCATTCTCTAGAGCACTTGTAGAGAATAACATCAACAAAAGAATGCAGGTAGTTACTGAATCTTGGGAAACATCGCAAAATTTATTTTCCTTCGGAAAGAAGGCCAATGATTTGTTGGAACAATTGGAGACAAATTTAAAAAATGAACATATTTTCTGTGATCAGGTACTATCCCCTTTTGCCAAATATGTCGACAACACATCAGAACTAAAAAGAAGACAGGAGAAACTCCCCTCGCCAAAGTGCACCAAAAAAGTAAAAGCATGCTGGCAAAAGAAAGTTGACAACCTGCAGCTTATTGTCAAGTCATGTAAACAAGTCATATCAGAAAAAGAATATTTATTCACAAGCCTTCTCCAGCTGGACTTAGCCGGAACTACCAACGAGGTTCAAGATCCTAACTTAATTCTCAAATCCTTGTCAGTCACCAAAGAAGCCTTCAAGGAACAAGTTGATATTTTAAAGGGGTTGTCTTTCGAAAAGTGTTACAGCATAGTTGAACATCGTCTAGATGAGCATTATCGTTGGGTACTGAACTATGCCTCACACAATAGAGAAATTGAACAAACTCTGCATAGTATTTCAATGGATCTAAGGAAATTAGAAAACGACCTTTACGACATAGAAATCTGGGATGAAACCAACACAACCCCCATGAAAAGCTACATCGAAGAATGGTTCCAAGAGAGAATGGACGGCCTCGTCCAGGAAGGGAAACAACCGATCAACAGGACTACAATTCCCATCGATGACAGCAACAAAAACGCATCGGCTTCATAGTAAGTTTATACTGCCATCTTGTTTTTTTTATCAATCCAGTTTAAGTCTATGCTTTCATCTTCTCTTCTTTATCAATCCACTTATGTCCTCTTTCAATAGAAACTGTAACCAAACACTCTTAACTTCCAATTTCTTCTTTTCAGGTCTTCCTCTCTACCATCATGCACTTCTTTCAACGTTCCTAATTCTTGTACTTATTTCTTTTTATGGTCCGTGGGAGCCCCAATCCCAGTATATATGAAAAACACATTTAAATTTCCATAAACATGTAACAAACATTATTAATTTTTGATAAATTCCAAAGAAAACTGATTCGACAATGCCCTTATTGTATACTAAATTTTGGGTTTCGAGAGCCTTTTTTGTTTGTTCCAGATAAAACTAATTTGGATATGCTACATTTCTTGTCTCCTATTGTATGCTAATTTTTTGGTCTTCAACGACGTTGATGTTTTAAATGTTGATGTAATTTCCAGGGATATGTAATAGACATTATTTATTTTATAATAATTTTGTATAGTTCGCAACGTCGTTTCTCAATTTGTATATCGCAGAACTCTCGATGTTGTTTGGACGGCACGGAACAACATAGACCCGTTTTTTAAACCACCAGCCCGAGAACCCACGATCTAAAAACTGGTGAAGTATGGAATGACCGCTCCCTGCATGCTCTATAAAACGTGTACAAAGAAAACTAATTCGGCAATGCTATATCTTTTTTGTCCAAGAAAAGACTTAGTTTTAAAGCAAGCTAATTCGGGAAAACATTATTACTATTCTATTGTATAACAGACATTAATTTTTTGTAAATTTCTATAGTCCGCAACTCCACCTGTCATTTTGTATATCGTGGAACCATAGGTGCTATTTGTAGGCCACGGAACATCAGAGACTCAATTTTGAACCCGCCAATTTCTAGAAACATGTAACAGACATTATTAATTTTTAATAAATTACAAAAAAAACTGATTCGACAATGCCCTTATTGTATACTAAATTTTGGGTTTCCAGGAACCTTTCTTGTTTGAACCAAATAAAACTAATTCGGATATGCTACATTTTTTGTCTCCTATTGTATGCTAATTTTTTGGTCTTCAACAACATTGATGTTTTAAATGTTGATGTAATTTCTAGAGATATGTAACAGACACGCAACGCCGCTTGTCAATTTCTATGTCGCGGAACTCTCGATGTTGTTTGTAGGGAACAGAACAAAGAGGCCCATGTTTGAAACCACCGACTCAAGAACCCGCGATCCAAAAATTGGTGAAGTATGGAATGACTGCTCCCTGCATGCTCTATAAAACGCGTGCAAATAAAACTAATTCGGCCATGCTATATCTTTTTTTCCAAGAAAAGACTTAGTTTTAAAGCAAATTAAACTCCACTTATCATTTTGTATATTGCGGAACTGACGGTTCTATTTGTAGGCCACGGAACATAAGAGGCCCAATTTTGAACCTGCCAGCCCGAGAACCCGCGATCCAAAAACTGGCTAAATATGCAATGAGGGCTCCCTGCGTCCTCTATAAAATCTCTTCCCCATACTTTATAAAAGTAGAAATTTCGTATGTATAAAACTAAATATCTACTTTATACAAGTACATATTTTGTATGTATAATTTTTTTATTTGTGATAAATTTCTATAGCCCGCAACTCTACTCCTCGATTTCTATATCGCAGAGAACATCAGAGGCCTAATTTTTGTATCGCAGAACTATCAGTGTTTTTTTGTATATCGCCAGCCCGACAACCCGCAATCCATTACAAAAGTACATATTTCCTATCTATAAAAGTATTTCAATATATTTCAACTTTCTAGCCACGTGTCTGTACTAGGTCGCATTTACTCCCATCCCAACCTATCAGGGACTCTGCTGCCATGCAGCCTTGTTTGAGATATATTGAGATCTATTCAAATTAGATGATATTTATCTCAACTTACACAACAATAACTATATTACCTTTATTACAGAGTGCATGTTAATAACCTATCTTTTAAAGGGAGATTTTAAAAATAAAATTGAATCCACTAAGTCAACCCGTAACACCCACATGAAGGTGCCAACGGATTTCCCTATAAAACTTTGTGAGCAGGCATCACTACATCTGCAAAATAACAGAAACAGGTCTAACCACCATGACAATCAGTACCCAGTTAGCTTGATTATATAGCATCTAATCATAATTTTAGAGCCTGGAAAAATAATCTAAGGTGATATTTATGCCCTTGAAGAATTAAAACCAATGGTCTCATCTCGGCTTCATTGCGCAGATTAATTTCATATGCATCTTTCAAACTCCCGTTCATGTGCTCCCTCATAGTTATTCGATTGCCAAAGAACCCAATAAAAGCGATGAAAAAAGAAACTTTGCACAGTAACAGGAGGAATTTTTTGGAGCATTATTTGGAAAATGACGGGAACTTGAACTCTGCCTTATTGTCTATGCAAAAGCCAAATCAAACACGACGATGTCATTGAATCTTAATTAAACGCGTATTATCAAAATATTTTCAGATTGCACAAATTAATCACATGAATAGCTAACGAGAAGATTTTCAGATTACAAAGCTAATAGCTCATGATATATAATTTTTTCATTTTATATAATATATTTTTTTAATTTTATATCAATTTTTTTTTTTTTGTTTTTTACATCAATTTATCTTTTGGTCGAAATATTTTCAGATTGCACAAATGTAATCACATGAATAACTCATGAGAATGGATTGAATTTTTATTTTTAAATTCATATAAATATATTTAATTTAATTTTGTTTTATTTTACATAATTTTTTTAATTTTTTAATAAATGTATTTATTAAATATTTAAAAATTAATTATAGTAGACATGGATTTATGGAAATTATAGTTATGAGTAAAGGATAAATGGAGAATGGAAAGCTTAATATGGGTTTAATGTAAATATACAAGAAGAATATAAACAATCTAGATGACAAGAAGCTCCTCATAATTGCTTAGGATTTTAGCCAAAATCACTAACAACACAATCATAGATGGCATAATGATGTCAAGTATTAAGTAAATTATTAAAGAATAAAAAAACAAGATATTGACATTAAAAATATTGTGCAATCTAAATTTGAGATCCATCCATTTTACACCTCATAAAGTTTGAGAGTTGAAAGTTGATAAAATGACTTTGAAATGTGAAAGACTAATTACTAGTATATTCTTTTTAGGTTATTTAATATGTGTAAAGCATATGGTTTTCAATTTAAAGTGGATCAATGGATTAAATGGATTAAATTTGATGGATATCTTTACTCACAAATTTGATGGAAATTTTTATTTAAATTTTTTTATGATATTTACATTTCCTCCAATATATGCCTCACCCCTACCCCCACCCCCACCCCCACCCCATAATGTATTTTTTTAAACTATTATTGATATTATGTTTGAGATTTTATTTATTTATTAATTAAATATTTGTATTATTTATATGTTAATTTTTATTATAAATATAAAAATAACTTTTAATTTGAAACTTGGTTGTCATAGTTATTTGTTTCATGATTTTTAATGGAATGTATAATTATTTGATCGAATGTCAATCAATCAAATAAATCAATCTATATCAATTTGGAAATTATGAGTATCACTTAAAATGTTGTGATTTAGTGTTCAACATTATTCATTCATGAGAGACTTGTAGTAGGCATTTTTTGTTTTTGACATTATTTCCATCTGAAGTATGCTCTGTGAAAAAAAACTTTGTTTATGTAATCAGTGTATTGCTATAGATTGCATTGGAAAATTCATTGGTTTTATTTGCACAGTACTCAATTTTAAATTTTAATCTGATAAGTTTAACAACGTTTTATTTCTCACTCATTGGTTTTATTCTTTGCTATGTTCTCCAACTTCTTCTGTAGCTTGGGCAACTCGTGCTAACCCAAAACTGGGACTGTAGTCCTTCTTCGACAGCTTCTAATCCAAAAGATTATAATCCAAAAATGAAGGGCCCAACATCCTCCACATTCAACCCTAAACCTAAATTTATTCAACCACTTTCTCCAAGCACTCGGCCACATCCGACTGGCCATTCCTCATGACTGTTAGTCGAATAAGTTGAGAGCAATCTGCTCCACGATTTTCTCCATTATTTTCTCCCCGATTAGCTCCGCGATTCTGCGTGATTGATGTAGTTAACTTTCAGTTGTTGGTTTCTTGTTTTTATCTCCGAATTAGCTGAGTTAGACGCTTCGTTATTTACGAAGCATTTCATGCATGTAATTTCCTTTAAATTCACAATTCAATAACGAAATCAAAGTGTGGTGTTTTTGCATTCGGTTACTGGCAATCCGTTTTCTGCTATTGCAGATTTGTTCTTCATTCTTTCTCTGTCCTGCAATTCGTTTCTGTTTTGCAGATTTGTTTTTCATGGTATCAGAGCAGGCTGCAGATCCAGCCTCTGTCCAACTTGCCGAATTGCGAAACGTTTTTCAGCAAGCTCTGTAAGAATTGCAAACTGTGTTTTTTTTCTGTGCAATTTTTTTTGCCGCCGGTATATAATTTTTTGTGCAGAAAATGGCCAGCATGAGCACCCAGGCTCTCATGCAAGCACCTGTCTTGAACGGGTCGAATCATAGCACTTGGGTAGCCAAGATGAAAGTTTTTCTAAGCTGTCATGAATGCTTAGAGATTGTCGAAGATGGAGTTACCTTGCTGAA